>WTXI01000181.1:0-74684 GCA_022376515.1 Lactifluus volemus
TTCAATTTGTTGGGCTTGCATTTCATCGCACCACAAGCTTCGAGTTGATACCTATGTAGATCATTAGCAGGTGACTTAGTAACTCTAATGTGCATACCTTGACCCCATCTTGTCTTAGATCCTGTCGATAAGAAATAATACCCACAGCTGTGGGGCTGATCAGAGACATGTGGGATGGTGCCGCCATAGGACGATTAGTAGGTAAAGACACCGACGCGTGGTGTCTGACTCTGTAGCATAGTTGGACTCGTAAATCTTGATCCCACTAACCGGGATGTAATTTTATCCGCATTAAACTCCTCTGCACCGGACAGAACACCAGTTCTGGAATAGCATGCGCGTACTATTTGCACAATCTGAATACTCCTTGTCAACCGTGTGACTTCAATGCTCAAGAATCCCGCTTTTATTGTAAGGTACATTGCTGTTGTGTCGGCATCATCAGCGTGAATGGGCTACTCATTTGTGCCCTCCTTGGTCTGATGAAACAGTGCCTGATATCTAACATGCGGGTTGCTACATATCCGTAAGTCTAATATATTCCTGCTGCATATGGCGCTTGTGTTTCGCTATAGATCACGCTCGTATTTCGCTAAGGATCGTGCTCATCCTGATGTGTTTCCTATTTAGGCTACTGGGGCGGGGGGGGGTGTTACAGCCGTGACAATGTGTAAGATTCCCTTAATTGGTTTATAGGCGCTTATGAGAAAGGGGCAATGTCTGTGTGACAGCGTGATGTTATGTAATGTTACTATATTAAGTAGGTAAATCACGTGAAAATGATGTAATTCTTTGTTACAGGGGACAAGCCCGTGTCCAGGTGATGACGTCACATAGTGATAACAAGAATACTCATTGATACCCATACCCCAAGACTGGGGTTGGGGTTTTCACGGTATTTGCACATAATGTACCCTGACCTGGAGGTTAGGGTTGGGGTCACCGCGTCGCTTGCCTTCTGGTGGGCATGCTCCCCGGTCACCAACCCACCACCACTACCACAATGACACATCCATCAAGATCTCATTTCCTCCAATTCTTTGTTACCATGGATCCTCTCGTCTTGGTGATGTGAGTGTTGGAGCCTTGGAGGGACGGCGTGGCACTCGGGAGGTGCCTCCTTTCTGAGTGCTGCAAGGTGTGTGTTACTCTAAAATTGTCATCTCTTGGGCATTGGCAACTTTAAGTCATCAGTGCCCTTCAGCTCTTGTTCCTCAACATCTTTTGTGCTCAGAGGCGTCATTTGCATGGCATCAGGTCACGCTGGCGGCGCGGTTGCAGTCGTTCAAGTACCCGACGCCAACGACTGAGCCATTCGATCCTCATCAGGGATGTCAGATCATTTACTCACTTGATAGAGGTGCCGGTGCCGGGTTGTTCCAGTTTTCAGCCCTGCCATCTCCAAAGGTTTGGAAACGGTTGTTGAACTTCCCCGCTCACGCCTGCCCCGTGGCCGCTCTTATCTTGGTTTTCTTCTTGAGGCAAAAAAAGCCCACTGTGCGTGATGGTGCGCCACCGCCCCTTATGGGCCAAGTCCAGTCTCCTCCACCTAGTGGTGGAGCATTTATGCCGCCATCCTTGCCTATGACGCCTGCCAACCGATAAAGGCTTTGCGGATACGTGCATCGTTGTTGCGAGGTCAAGGTGAATGCGTATCTCCCCAGGCACATGGTCATGCCAATTTTCTGCCCCGACCCACTCGTCCCCGTCCTCACCCTCGCCAATGCCTCCTCGCCCCTTGTTGCCCACACTCGACCCGCTCGTCCCCGTCCCCACTTTCCCGTGTACACCTTCCTCGGCGGCCCATCCCCATCTGCATGCACGTACACCTGCTCACGCCCGCACTGAAATGAAAATCAGGACTTAGAGTTGAAACGAAGAGAGAACGAGTTTATGCGAAGAAGGGGAGAAAAGGGCGCAAAAGGTCACACTTACAAGTGTGCATTCGAAGCATCTAAGTCACAGTCCATAGTAACTACTAACTACTGTACTCATATAGCTACTGGTTGCAAGAACACATAAAAATGGGGTGAAACGACTAAGAATGAAGCGAGACAAGTTGCTCGTCTTGGCTGCTGCCCCGGACTCGGAGCCGGTGCGCTTGATCTGGACGTGAGGCTGCGGCCTCGTGAAACTCGAGGGGACACCTCAAAATTAGGCTGCCACATTATCCTCAGGGTCTGAGGGTCTGTAAGGCATGTGAGGACATACCCTTACCCTTACCCCATAAAAATACTCTACCCTCAACCTCAATCCCTGGGGGATGGGGTTGACCTAAGTGGTTACTCTCCATTGTACGTTAAATAGTACTCTCTGTTGCGCGAGTCTGCTCGTCCACAATTCCCTCCTTGACTTACTTTTCCTTCCACACGTCACCATGTCACTACCGCTACCACTACGCAACCACCACTCTCGCATCCAGAGTTCTGACCCCTCTCACCACTCAAGTACTTCTTCAGTCGGCTCAGGAACGATTTCTCCTCCGACTTATGATACAGACAAAAAGGTCCCCGTTCGAGAGCTTCTTGGCCTCACCAATCCTGGGAGTGGCTACCATCCAGCTACAGAGGCGATCAGATATCTCCTTCAGGCCGTGGGACGCGATGTCGTATCTTTCCGTAGCAAGTCTCGTACATGTTCGTGGAACATGCACGAGACCTCATCAACGCGATCAACAAGTACATAGAAATAGTTGCGATCCAGACCGGGATAGCTTTATGAAGTTTGTGATGGCTATCGAACTACTGAGGAGTAAGCTCATCCGGAGTCCGATCGAGACGTGCGCACTGATGCAGTACCTTGTGCCCAGTATCTTGTTCAAACATCTTGCCGTCACGGTGGAATGGGGATTAGGGACAGCGGGGTCAGGATGATAGCGTGGGAAGCGTAGCGGACATTGTACAGTTACCAGACGCTGAGATAAGCACAGACAACCCGACTTCATCCCAACCACTATACCCTCGAGGCAACACCCGACCCTCCAACGTTCAAGCGGTACTTTCTACCAACTGAGGGACAACCAGTGGTCAGAAATATAGGACTTACAAGCGACCCTCGACGAGATGAGATGAGCAGATCAAACTTAGGCTTGTTGCACGGTTGTGCGGCTTGCTCAGCTTGTGATATGTGAGAGCACCAGATTATACAGTCACGTTTCGCCTTGCTTTTCGTGACCGCTATGACGATCATCCGAGTCTGATCCACGATTTCTGACCGCTTGTAATACTAGTACTAGCATAGCTACAGGTTGAGCGGGGCAATAAAGTGCGTTACTCTGTTCAATTCACAGCTCCCATTGAGTCGAGGACGAGTTGCGCTTCATAATGTCTCTATCCACGCCAACACGATTCCGCCTCTCGGACTAGCTCTACCAAAACTTGACAAGATGCTCCAGGCTGTTCTTAATCTCGACAGGGAAGCACTGTGCCGTGACCAATGTGAACTAAACAGTCCCACCGAAAGAAATGCAGACCGCGTCCGGTATCAATGAGAATGGAAGTGAAGGAGATCTCGGTGGGACCAGATTGCAGATGATTGAGTTACAAATAGATGGCATGCCAGTCTGGAGTGTGTTGATTACAAACGAACATTGATCATTGAAAACGTGCAGATGGATAGCAACAATTGGAAACGGGGACACAGAAATGTCAGACCTCGCAGGGAAAGGCAATCCCCGTATCCAAAAGAGGCCACTAACACGTGATTGCTTGAGCGGGAATGTGGGAATAAAAGTAAAACGATCTCAGAATTCAAGCCGCTAGTGACTACGTGGATTGACAACCGTGGAAGAGGTCATATTTTGTAGCATTTCGGAACAACAGCTCATATAACAGAGTCTATCCAGATAAACTATGAACATGTACCGTAGTCCAATTCGATCCATGTACAAAGTTTGACAAATCAAGCCAAGTTTCCTGTTTGCCTGCAATCCAGACGGTGTTAGCTCTATGAAAGTATGACCGGTGAATCTGGGGAATCCATAACAGAAGTTCACCCTCTTTGCCACACATCCACCCATCACTATTAACCAAAAACTCGTTCATAAAATCGATCTTCTCAGCATCCTCCATTCTGACTTTCTTCACACGAACCGTGCGATCTTGTGAGGCTGTGGCTCGGATGTGCTGCCCGTCCGGTGACAGTGCAACATGTTCAGAGTCGACCGATGTAGTGAATCCAGGAATTGTGCTTGCTTCCTCTCCGAGTCCTGATGGGGCATCCCACATACGGATTGTGCAATCTGCTGAGGCTGAGGCGATTCGCTTCCCATCTAGTGAGATTGCAGCACAGAACACCCCATCAGTGTGTCCAATAAATGGGGAAGCTATGGCCTCTCCTGTTACGACATCCCACAGGCGAATCGTACGATCATCCGAGGTCGAGGCGATACACTGCCCATTTGGTGAAAATGCAACAGACCAGACTTGGAGAGTGTGTCCAGTAAACGGGCCCACTATGACCTCGCCTGTTGCAGTATCCCACACACGAATCGTGTGATCGAACGAGGCCGAAGCAACGTGCTTCCCGTCTGGAGAAAATGCAACAGATGTAACAACATCAGTGTGTCCAGTAAACGGGTCTCCTATAACAACTCCTATTGCAGCATCCCACACACGAATCGTGCAATCTCTTGATCCCGAGGCAATATGCTGCCCGTCCGGCGAGAATGCCACTGAGATGACCGAATCTGTGTGTCCAGTAAACGGGCCCACTATGACCTCCCCTGTTGCGGCATCCCACACGCGAACTGTGTGATCATGCGAGGCCGAGGCAACAAGATGCCCATCTGGTGAAAATGCAACAGAGTTGACTCCATCTGTGTGTCCAGTAAACGAGCCCGTTACTGCCTCTCCCGTTGTAGCATCCCACATGCGAATTGTGTGATCACGCGAGGCCGACGCAATGCGCCGCCCGTCCGGTGAGAGTGCAACGGATCTGACCCAATCAGTGTGTCCAGTAAATGGGCCCGCGGTGACCTCTCCTGTCGTGACATCCCACACGCAGATTGTGTGATCGTACGAAGCCGAGGCGATGCGCTGGCCGTCTGGTGAGAACGCAATACATTTGACCCAATCGGTGTGTCCAGCGAACGGGCCTGTTTTGACCTCCTTGATTGCGACACCCCACACACGAACTGTGCGATCGAATGAGGCCGAGGCAAGGCGCTGGCCATCTGGGGAGAATGCAACAGAATACACCTGATCGAGGTGTCCAGAAAACGGGTCTGCTACAGCATCTCCAGTTGTGGCATCCCACACCCGAATCATATTATCGTATGAGGCCGAAGCGATGAGCTTCCCGTCAGGCGAAAATGCGGCAGAGATGACCCGATCTGTGTGACCAGTAAATGGGCTCGCCATGACCTCTCCTGTTGCAGCATCCCACACACGAATCGTGCGATCATCCGAGGCTGAAGCGATGTGCTTTCCATCTGGCGAGAATGCAACAGATCTGACCGTGTCGGTGTGACCAATAAACGGGCTTGCTACAATATCTCCTGTCAAGGCATCCCACACGCGAATCGTGCGATCGCCTGAGGCGGAAGCGATGCGCTGCCCGTCACATGAGAACGTAACAGATCTGACCGCACTGGTGTGTCCAGTAAACGGGCCAGCCACGACCCGTCCTGATGCAACATCCCACACCAGAATGGTGCGATCTCCCGAGCCTGAGGTGATGCGCTGGCCATCTGGCGAGAATGCAACAGAGGTGACCCAACTGGTGTGTCCAACGAATGAGCCTGATACGACCTCTCCAGTTGCGGCATCCCACACTCGAATCGTACCATCGACCGAGCCAGATGCGATGCGCAGCCCGTCTGGCGAGAATGCGACAGAAAGCACCTCCTCAGTGTGTCCAGTAAACGGACCCACTACGAGCTCCCCAGTGGTGGCATCCCACACCCGAATCGTGCGATCCCGTGAGCCCGAGGCAATCAGCTGCCCATCGGGCGAAAATGCAACACAGTCGACGGATTCGCTATGTGCCGGAATCGTCATCTCCAGTGCTGGCCAATGGGTTAACTGCCCGCGTTCCAAGGAAAATATGTGAGGAAATTGACCAAGGTAACGTTTGACGATGTGGGAAGACGATGGTGCGAATGGCAGCGCAGATATATATATGTGCGGAGCGCTCCTGGCAATGGCCATCCCGAAGTACCGCACAAACGAAGACGCATCATTTACAAATGCTAGAAAGTTCTCCATCACCGTTTGTGAAGGCTGCAGTGATTTTACGCAATTGTCACTGCATGTCATGCTCGATTATACGATGTACATACCTTCGTGTGGTCAGACCGCAACCAGGAATTCAGAGATGACAATGCTAGTGAAGCAACGCTGACTTTGCTCTTGATACTAAGCAATTCCAACCAAAACAAAAACTTCGACTCGAACACGGATCGAAGTTCCGTAAAAAGGTCTTGCTCGAAAGCAACATGTTCTAAATGATCGTCCCAGAAAACGCAAGCATACGATAATCCAGGTGGAATGTGTTTGGAAATTCGTGATTCAAGGTCTGGAACATCGCTGTTCGCAAGATACGACGACTCCAGTTCGCAAATGTTGAATTTGAGATTGTCCAGCATTAGGCCAACGCACGAATGTGCTAGTTCACGGTGGGAATTCCCAAGGTCCACATAGAATTCGTTGCTCTTTCTATTTGTTAGAAAGTCACGGAATGACGTGTGGAGTGGGACGATCGGACGCGTTCGATCAGATGACGCCACGTTACTCAGCAGTGAGCCGAGGTGGCGGAGCATTTCGATGACTGGGCGAGAATCCTCGGGGTCATCAATGGGGGCGTGCCGACGCAGAGAGATCAAGGAATGAAGGGATAGTGGTTCGATAGCAGCAAAGAGCTGTCCCATGACCGAACGAAATAGGACCTGTGCTTCATGTGGCTTGAAGTACCCTTCGAGAACTTCTTCATATAGCTTGTCTAGCGGATCTCGTCCATTCCGATCTCGAGAGTGTCCTAACAGCCGCTGTACACACTTCTTCTCGCTAAACCCAAAGCTAGCAGGAGGGCTACTTATGAATCCACATGCAACGGCTGCCCACTGGAACAAGCCCTCCGCCGCCTTGGCTAGTTCGGCACCATGGACCCTAAATACCTCCGGAGGGAGCTTCTTCTGAAGGTACATCCGAATGTCTTGCTCTGTCTTGGCAGCCAGTTTCGCATCATCCATATAGAGCGTATCAACGGATGATGCTTGTGCGAACGCAGATTCGATTCCATCTTCTAGCCTCGACGTGACGAGTACACGGAATTCAGTTGGTAGCTTTTCGAGATATTCGGCGATAAATGTGTGAATACCGATTGGGCCAATCGCATCACCACTCTCATCCAGTGCATCGATAACGATCAGGATAGGACCGGGAAGTGACAGATTCTTGAGCGGATCGAGGAGGAGGGATTCGAAAAGCATACGATAGTCCCGGGTGCCACAAACAGATGGATTCTCTTTAAGGACCCTCCCGAGAGCCACTTTGAACGCAGGATTGCGATAGGAGAGGTCTCGACTGAGCGTCGTGAAGAGCTGGTAAACATCGTCTTTTGACTGCTCCTTCCTCAGAAAAGCAAAGTAGGAGCCGAGACACATCTTGTCGAAATGACGCGCGATTTCATGAGCGATCGATGACTTTCCCGTGCCTGCCTGGCCAAGGAGGACGAGCCCACGTTGAGATTCAGGATTCTCGACCCACTTGACAATATGGTCCAGGAAATCTTCTCGTGTGCCTGGAAGACAGCGCCTCTCATCTCCGAATCGCCATCCTCCTTTGTAAGGCAATTCTCTAATTCTCATATCCAGTTCTGTGTCCCACTTGTCAGGTTGACAATCCGACAACCTTTTCACCGTAAGCACGCACCAGCTTCTAGCACAGCAATCTCTGTCGTGACAGCAGCACGAGCAAGGAAATTGTCTCGCAGTCGGAGGAGGTTCGTGCGATACTGGTCTATTTTCCCATCAACCTGGCCAACTATACTCTTCAAAGCACGCTTTCCTACAAATCACTTGTTTAATGATCACCAACGAGAGAGGCCAAGAGGACGTACCAAGTTTCACATCCTCCGCGTACGAGCTGATAAACTTGGCACATTCACAGACACATTCCAGCATCTCCCCGAGGATTGTCGCCTGCCTGGACTCTGGCTTGAGGTTCCTTAGAGTGTCAGCCTCTTCCGCAAACTCGAACGCATCGCGTATCGCCTCAAGCAGCGTTTGGATGTTGTCGTCACGCTGAACCTGTTGTAGCAAAGTCTGGCGGGATGAAATAAAAAATTATGAACATCCCAGATACTTAACAAGGAAGAATGCAAGGAGACAAACCTCGGGGATCTTCGAGAGCAGACTCCATGCTAGATTTGCATATGGATTCAGCTGAAGAACCGAAATTAGCTCAAGACGACTGGGTAACCGCCGATAATTATCATACTGCTGCGATTGGACTGATGGTGTCCATCACCCATTTCATGACATTCACAGCGGTCTTCCACGTATCAATAGCATTCATAGCTTCCTCGGCGCGACGAAGAGTTGTATCTGTCTCACGCAGTGGACTGTCTGCTACTGGTCGCATAAGACTACCGCTCGCAATGGGAAGGTCACCCTTCTGGCATAACGGAGACACGAGCGCGGTAACTGACGTGAGTTGCATGGCCTCAGCATTGGCTCGGACAATAAGACGTACAGCACTTCCTTCAGCAACAGGGATATGAGCCACCGTATGGCTAGGGATGTTGACTACCCCAGTCAGAGAGGGACCCGTATCCGGTGACATGGTAATGGTTAGGGAGAATGTGTTCGATTCCGTTGAATGTATATCGGGCCCGTCGGCACTGGTGAAATCAATATCGACTTCTATATATAGCATGCTCAGCAAGATGTATGTGAAACAATTCTAGGAACAGACGAACCATGTCGGGGCTCACAGACTATCTCTTTCCTTCCGATAAGAATGTCTCTCGTCATGGTCTTCTTCGCATAAACAGACACTCCAATGCTTGACAGTGGTTGTACGGCACTGCGGGAGACCTCAGTTTTGTATAGGAATGGAAATGTGTGATTTCTCACAATGCGTCGACAACATCGTTCCACTCTACGCGCTGAGCCATGCTCCGCACAGATCTCGATTCCCATGTTCTCTCCCCATAGGTCAAAGTGACATGAAATCGTCTTTTCTTCCCAAGGAAGGTCTTGAGACGGGGTAGATTTTGAGCTCTGAGTACTGGAAGGGGACAGAAGTTTGCAACTTGTCTGAGGGTGATCATAGAGATACGTACCAGTCACGTTCAGCAAGCCTGGTTGGATTTCGCTGGGTTGAGGGCGACTGACTGATGTTACACCTGGCCTACAGTAATGATTAACAAAGGGACATCGGGTGAGAGACGTTGGCATACAAATTTGTGCTCATCTGAGTGTATGCAAATGCAGTATTCCTTAGATTGAGATACAGGTAAGATCCGGAGGGTGGGAGGTGATATGAGTGATCGGGGCGGCATTCACTCAGGGCCGGACTGACAGCGCTTCTTTATCGATCTCCAACAACAATAACAAACATTAGTCAAGGTTGTTGAACGCTGTCCTGGTGCTCGTCCGTCTGACTCGAGGCACATTATGATGGCGTAAGTTCAAAACCTGGCCTTGTTGTCGAATTGCCGTCATTGGCTTTCCAATTCCCCAATGTCGCACCTGGCAGTGAAAAGCGGGTAAATTTAAAAAGGGTGTTGGATCGCGCCCTGTTGCTTTGGCTTCGAGGTGACAATATGTGCCAGTATTTCGGTTGTCCGTTCCTAGTAGCCCACTTTCCGCTACTACAGCATGCACTTTCGATCACCTGTCGACTCATCCGCCAAATCAGCTTCAAGTCACCCAACCCTCATGTCCGAATAGGTTGAGCTTTTACCTTAACACCCATACCATATGCTTAACCACTAGGTAATTAGAGGTCAAAGATGTATTGAAAGGCACTCAAATCACCGTAGAAAGAAAAACATTACTAGCCACTTGCATGGCCAGTTGACCAAGAATGAATAGCTTATAGCTTACTGTAATGGCGTGCAGGGCTTCAAGCGCGCGGGTGCTACTTCACCGCAGCCTTTTCCGCGCATCATCATTCTATCATATACGGTCAGAAAGATTTTATTATTTGACTGAAAGGTTTGATGCTTGACATGACGACTACCCGAAGGCCGAAGCACATCCTCTATCCGCATCCTCCAGCAGAGCTCACCGCTCATCCGCTCCTCTTCACAATCTCCACAAATACACCTCTCTCATCACTCCCATCTCTTGTCACCGCGCTTCCATCTTTTCTTCGTTTGGCAGCGTCGGATGCCTATCCACAGCGAGCCACTCCAACGCTCTCATTGCCTGCTCGTTGGCGTTTTTTTCGTAAAGAGGATGCGACGCCATTTCGTAGCGACATACTCGGGAGACCAGAGAGGCAATTCGGGGGATGGCATGCAATGAGGAACAAGGGAAAGGAGGAGATTGTTCAACGCGTACAAGTTGGGTTGACGGAGAGCGTGGATTGGGAAAAAATATGGAGTCGTAGCCCAGAAGGCAACATATTGCCCTTAGCGCTACGGGGACTTAGGTACGTGCATCCCTTCCACTCGTCCCGTTGTGCGATAACTCTGTCAAGCCATAGAAGAAAGGACGTGCATACAATCACCACCCTCACAGATAACGCTCCTCAGGGCCTCAATAAATCACTTTCCTCTTTTCCACATGCGACCAAGGTCCGCTCTCCTTTACGCGTGTTGCACGGCATCCCACACTGATTTTCTCTTCAAAGCTAGGCCTTTTTGGCTCTTCCACGCCCTTCGCGACGGGAAGACCTTATATACTTCTCTATTATGGCTCGGTAAACTCTTCTGGTGCCGTCGGGATCGCTCTCTCGGCTGGTCCACGGCCAACCTTACAGACGACATTCCATGGGCTACCCGCCATAACGGAGCCACTCAAAGTGACTCGGTGTGTCCATTTTCTTCGATGGTAGCCTACGTAAGAATTATATGCGCTCATTTCTTTATGCAGGTCAGAGGGTAATCTCGTCAATGAGCTCGATAACGTGAACCTGACTACGCTCCTCATTTCCGCTATCGAGAAGAGTGCGCTCACCGGCCGAGCAGCTAAGGACGATGAATTCTGTACTGCGTGATGATGAGCTATGGGAAATACGCCACATCATGTCTGGCGGCCCCTCGTGCGGGACGATGGCACTTGAGACAGAGACCGCTCCTGGGGAGGGCACGTCCGTTCAGGTACGGCACCTGTTTCACTATGGCGGTCTGTGGAAAAAATATTGAGATATTGTTTGAATAGCTATCTCACCGTCCCAATGACGATGCTGTGCCCATAGTCTGGCCTCACTTATTGTTGGCTGCGCTAGAGTCCGACTCGGCACCAGTTGAAAAAGAAAATTCGGTCACAATTGTTGAACACGCGTTCGTGGCTGCGAGCGAGAATGGATTCATGGTGAGTCGCAGTGACGAGGTAGCCTGGACGTGCACTGCTCCTGGCTCTGTGGCTCAGCTGGGATGGTGATCATGCAAGCTGAGTAGAATGTTAGTTGCGTGTTCAGATATTGCAATCGAAATGCGGGCATTTGTGGCATTTTTCACAAGTTGTTAGGGTAAGACGCAATAGAGATAACTAGACTGTCCGGGGGCCGGGCCGGGCCAGGGCCACCCCCATTTTGCCCGGCCCTGGCCCTGGCCCTCAGGGCCGGTCCGCTCTGCAGTTGGCCCTGGCCCTTGGAGGGCCAGCATTAGCTGGCCCTGGCCCGACCCGGGGCCGGCCCGGGGCCGACCCGGCCCTACCCCTTAAAAAAAATAATCAGTCAATTAATTAATTTCAGTAAAAGTTTCTCACACTTGCTTGCATAATCAACTCACAGCTACTTTCGGACAATTGTACACGCCGGGATTTGAACTCTCGACCAGTGCATACAAAAATTAAGGCTCTTGGACAGTTTACCACTACACCATACAAGCTCAATCATTTTTTTCCCCATAGCGTATCTTAAACAATTGTTCTGCCTCGCCCGTCGTCACTTAGTCAACTCGACCTTTTTGCCTTTTCACGCCCCCTCTAGCCTGCTTTCTGTCACCGCCATCGTACCACCATCGCCCCTCTCGCTCCCTTTCTGTCGTCGCCATCTCCCGCCCTCTGTCTTCGCCCCTCTCGCGCCCTCTGTCGCTTGCATCGCGTGCACTCGCGTCCGTTTATTGCCGCTACCGCTCGCCCTCGCCGCCACCACCGCTCGTCCTCTGTTGTCGCTACCGCTCGCCCCATGTCGTCGCCACCGCTCTGTTGATTATCTGTTAGCATGGTAAATGCCGGTGCGTTATGACTTTTTCTTTGACTTCTCACACTAATCTTTTTTTTTTTCATTCCCCTTTTCGTCCCCCTGCATCCCCTTTGAGGGATGGCCTCCCCCAGCCGCTGGCACTGAGGGGGGTCGTTACGCGTGGACATTCGACGGCGTCACCGTCGCTCGGACGTCGCTTTTGCGACCGTCCGACGCTTGACGCCTGCGACTGGGACACTCGCGTGACGTCTCCCCAAAGTCTTGCCTGGGTTCCCCACACTGCGCCACCTGCCATCTCCCCTCGCCACCGTTGCCGTGGCCGCTGCTACCCCGACCCCGCCGCCGCCATCCAGACGCTGTCGCCCCTGCCCTGACGCCGCCGCCTCTGACGCCGCTCTGCCGTCGCTACTGCTGCCCTGACGCCGCAGCCCTGCCGTCGCTGCTGCTGCCCCGATGCCGCCGCCACTGCCTCGCCGTCGCTGCTGTGTTCCCGCCATCGCTTTTGCTGCCCCGACGCCGCCGCCACTGCCGCGCCGCCCCTGCCGTCGCTGCTGCTGCCCCGACGCCGCCGTCACTGCCCCGCCACCCCTGCCGCTGCCCCGACGCTGCTGCCCCGACGCCGCCGTTGCGGCGCCACCCTGCAGCCCCGCCCTCGCAGCCTCCCTATGGGTAGGGCCAGCAGGGCCGGCCCCGGGCCGACCCTAAGGGGCCGGTCGTAAAGCTCTCCGGCCCTGGCCCTGGAAATAAGGGCAGGGCCACCCTGGTGCTGGCCCGGCCCTCAAGGGCCAGCAAATTGCTGGCCCGGCCCTAGGGCCAACGAGGGCCGGCCCGGCCCCCGGACAGTCTAGAGATAACAGACTTGTTCGTCTGAAAAGCCTTTCTTCCATGGGTATATCGTCTCAAACGAGACGACTTGTGGTTCGAGCTGTTGCCAGTAGAGGGATGAGTCGGTTGACAATCCTTGGTTCAGTAACTTTTCGTCGCCTTTTGTTTTAGGTCCCATGATCGCATGATAGGTGATAACGGTGTATCACCATCTCCGGCTTTCTCGGTGGCTTTAGCTCTTCCCACTGGCAGTCCATGGCATTCCAGGAGAAGAGAAGTGGTATTGAGTACTATATTACAAATCATCCTTCCGGTATCAGACTAGGTGTCTATACAATTGGAAATTCTACTGTAGAGGAAGACAACCAAGATAACGACCTGATCACCGGTAACCAAAGAAAAAATTGTGATAGTGGTATCACATTTATTGAATTGACTTACGGCTGCGACTCGGAGGCGGCCCAATCGGATACGAATCACCCGGCCAGAGGCGGTCCGTGCGGGAAGTTCGTCACGAATAGATCTATCGGCCGATCCCGGTCTACATATCCTCACTCAGATAGACCAATCGAAAGCCGCGTGCGTTGAACGGTCGTGGTTCGCTGGATCCTGTTCCGCCGGCCTGCTCGACCAAACTAGCATGGCCTTTAAGGAACGAGATGAATACGGGCAGCGAGATTACTGCGTCGGACATGACAAGCGCATAACGCTCCGTCTTATCAAACAAATACATCTCTTCTTTCGTGCACGAGTCGATCGAGAAGCCCAACGAGGATGAGGTGTACCCGTCTTCGTCTCGCGCTACGGGGTAGTGGAGAGGCGCCCACACGGACACCTGCAGTGTCGTAAAATACTCCTTGATGACGCATAATATGTGCTTGTTCTCCCCTGTAGGCTACACAAACAAACCATCGTGAGCGAGTCAATCAACTTATGCGCTGATACGTACATAGTCGATGTTTTCGTAGATGGCGAGGCAAGTCAAGTTTGGGGCTTTATTAGCAAACGCCCAGAGGACACGCGATGTCGACGGATACTGTACTCAGTCAGGGTTTTTGACGCGTAAGCGTCAAGCACTTGAAGTTCGGACTGACGCTGCGTAGAGATTGCGCCGTGAGCGTCACTAAACCGCATATCGTACCAAAGCACCATTGGCTGCGATTTCTCCCGCCCCACGTAACACACGAGGATGTCTGGCGAGATGCGCCAGATACCAGCCCATCAGGGACGCGTCCGAGGTGCCGAGGCGCATTCGGTCGTCATCCAGATAGCCGCCGTGTTCGAACGCGGCAAGTTGAGGCTGCTTAGCGAGCCATTGAGAAAGCAGTTCTGACCATGTGAAGACACACGCAAGACGCTCCAGCTTGAACAGACAGTCGCGGAGTATCCGGATGGAGTTGTGGTCACCACCAGCCATGGATGCTCGCCCTTGACGATTGTGTATGGAGGGAGAAAACCGGAGAAAGCGGGTCTGACCAGAGAGGGGGGTTAGGGTTAGTATGAAGGAGGCATCCACGTGTCCGGACTTCCTGCCAGTGCGCCGATACCGCAATATGGGAGTATGGGAGAGACGAGTAAGAGGAATAAAGCATGGGGTAAGTGAGGGAATTGCCTGCAACATGATTGTTGTTCATTCGTTGCCTCCCCAGTGCCATTTTGTAATTGCCCCGGCGTTCGTGATAAATTTTAATCTATAACCGATAACTAGTATGCGATGTGATACTCCTGCATGGGCGATTCGGACCCATACACTGGCAAGGAAAAGGAATCATGTGGACTTTTGATATTTCCTGTCGAATATCGCCTGCACTTCGCATTGCAAGCAAGCCTGAGGTAACACACCGTAACACTGATGTACGCATGTCACTCTGGTAGACGAAAAAGATTTGTAGCCCTTCAACATGGTGTAGGTTCATTGCCCAGCTTGTTGGGATCTATGCAATTCTAACTGACAGATCACACTGAGGGCAACACAGACCGGAGCGCATCAGAGGGTCTGAAGGACTTGGAGCTTTCCATGGCAGAGGATGAAGACTGACACTGCGTAGGGCAGTGAACCAGGTTGCGGGGTGGTTGGGTTACACATAGATGGCATGCCAGTGACGCTGGAGTGCGTTGATTATGAAGGAATATTAAGCTTTGATAATGTGCAAATGAGGGGAAACAGGGACACACAGGTGACACAAGAAAATGTCGGACCCTGGATCTGGCAGAAAGGCAAACCCCGGTATCCAAAAGAGGATACGGACACGTGGTTTCTGACACGTGATTGCTTGAAGCGCGCAACGTGGATTGACGTCCGTAAAGAGGTCGTATTTATAGTACTTTTTTTCGAGAAAACAGTGCATAAAACAGAGTCTATCCAGATAAACTATGAACATGTACCGTAGTCCAATTCGATCCATGTACAAAGTTTGACAAATCAAGCCAAGTTTCGTGTCTGCCTGCAATCCATACTGTGTTAGCTCTATGAAAGTATGTCCGGTGAATCTGGGGGATCCATAACAGAAGTTCACCCTCTTTGCCACACATCCACCCATCATTGTTGACCAAAAACTCGTTCATAAAATCGATCTTCTCAGTATCCTCCATTCTGACCTTCTTCACACGCATCGTGCGATCTTGTGAGGCTGTGGCTCGGATGTGTTGCCCGTCCGGTGAGTGTGCAACATGTTCAGAGTCGACCGATGTAGTGAATCCAGGAATTGGGCTTGCTACCTCTCCGAGTCCTGATGGGGCATCCCACATGCGAATTGTGTGATCTGCTGAGGATGAGGCTATGTGCTTCCCATCTGGTGAGAATGCGGCACATAACACTGCATCAGTGTGTCCAATAAATGGGGGAGCTATAGCCTCTCCTGTTGCGACATCCCACAGGCGAATCGTACGATCATCCGAGGTCGAGATGATACACTGCCCGTTTGGTGAAAATGCAACAGAGCGGACTCGGAGGGAGTGTCCAGTAAATGGGCCTGCTATGACCTCCCCTGTTGCGGTATCCCACACACGAATCGTGTGGTCGAACGAGGCCGAAGCAATGTGCTTCCCATCTGGAGAGAATGCAACAGATGGGGGGGGACCTTGAACCCGGACCACCACCATGGTTTGGAAATCCTCCGCTTCGGCGAAGGCGAGGTTGAGAAAGAGATACAACTCACTCTCGGAGACAAAACCCGCCCCCCCCAGGAGACGACCCCTCCAGAAACGAGTAAATCAGACCCACCACAGACCTAAGAGAACTGCACGGGCGACCCCCATAGCCACCCAGATGACCCACACAACCCCCCTAACGGGCCACAACATAGATAATGACCCCCCCCCTGTAGTAGCCACCCGAAATAAATCCCTATACATAGAACGCTAAGCCCGAACCCCCCCAAAGAACCAACTGTTAAACCCCAACACAAATCCCGAAAACCAACCCCCTGAAACCTGTTAGGTACACCTTCTAAAACGGAAACCACCCGCCCCTGACGACCCACACCAAACGCTACAACAACCTAACCAACCCACCCCAAACCACACCAACATGGAAGAGACCTCCCTCCCCCCGCAGACCAATTCCAAAACCGAAAGAGAGCCATCTCCGAGTCCCTCTCGGAACAAACCCCGAAGAGATCGAATGATCCCCCCCAACCCCTCCAACCCTACACAATCCACACGACTCACTTCCTAAGGGAAACCGGAAGCAAATCCCCACCTCAGCCCCCCTCCCCATGCGAGGAAGCCCTCCTAAGGAAGAACCCCCCACAGAAAACCCTCAGTCTCTGGAACATACCTCCCCCCTCGACATGACCCTAGACATGACCCCAGACAGAGTCCCACCCGCCACCCCCCAAAGCAACCAAGCAAGCGAGATACCCCAGCCAGCACACGAGGCGGAAAACCCAGCAGACCCTGGAAACGAAGAGATGCTAGCCAGACTAGCAGTAATTTCCGGCAACGACTCCAACACCGCCCACGAGGCAAGGAAATCCCACCCGAGAGACCGCTACCTAGACATGGAGATGCCAGACATACACGACATACATCCAATGGGACCCCTAGAGGACATCCCACAAGACCAAATCAAAGCATGGACCCGACAAAAATCAACGGGCAAAATCATAGCTCGCCCATTTGGCCCCCAAGTCCACGCCATAGGAAACCACAACGAAATTGCGAACGACCTCCTAACAGCAATCAAAGAGATCACAGAGGCCAACCACATCTCCATTGGCCAACCCACCAAAGTCCAAAAAACCCACAGCAGGGCGAGAGCCCCGATGGCGTTCCTGATACACGGCATATCCGCCAACGACGCCGTACTCCTCACCGGGAGGAAAGTCTGGGCAGGCCCCAATATAGCCTTCGAAGCGATCCCTTTCCCAACACCAAGACCCTCATACCTCTTCACGCTAAGAGGCCTAGCAACCAGCTCGGAGGAAAATATCAAGAACCTAGTCCTCGACACCTGGAAGGACCCCATCTCGATTGCCTTCTTTGATGAAGTAGTCTCCAAGTTCCCAGTACAGTTCAGCATCCCGCTTAGCCAAGAAATAGTAAACTTCGTTGAATCCATACAAATAAAACGAGTGGACATCAAACAAGAAGGCGGACGCGACGACCCGCACTTTAACATTTACACAAACAGCGCACTACTCTCCTCGGTCGAAATCTGGATGGACACCTGCAACTTCTTCCGCAACCGCTGCTACCTTTCCCCCACTCTTGGAAGCGGCACCATCAAATCGGACTGTTTCTACTGCCCCCTCTGTCATGGCAAAGACCACCCGCTAGGCCTATGCCCCTTCCCCAAACTCCCGGGATGGAAAAACGTCATGAAATCCCTCCAAACCGAAAATAGACGCTACAACGACCGCCCCGCCCGTGCGAGACGATCCCTCCCCTACTCCGAACCACCCCGCGCCGGAAGGCCCCCCCCCAGGAGAGGAGGACATAGAGCTGCCCCGTACTAAATCCCCCCAATAAAATCAGATACCTACATACCTAGAACAAATGTACATAGCCAAAATTAAACTACCCCAACTCAGTCCCCCAATAAACAATCACCCCCAAACCTAAGGTACTCACACGCAAACAACCGAGACAACCCCAACCCACTTACCCGAATACCAACACCCCGCCGCCGCATCCCCCCACGTAGAGAACCCAGATACTTAGAATAAACAAATATACTCTGCTATGACCCCAGAAGGAGACAACCTTCACCGCGAACACCACGCGATAAATGACCCTAGCCCAGCGGACGACAATCCCATAACAACGGGCCTCACCCTCAGAACCACCCATGACCCACACTATAACGGACTCACAAGTCCTCAAGCGAGACGACAATCTCCCCCTAAAAAAAGAACCCAGAACCCCAGAACAACCCGCACAAACACACAACCAGAAGCCCCCAACACGCACCACGCCCACCCCACCCCACCCCTCTCAACAAACCCAAGAACAAACCGCAACCAACGGAGCCCAACCCCACGACAAATCACGAATGATGACAACCACCCTAGCACCCACGCAGCAAATAACCACACCCCACGAAACCCCACCGGACCCTCGCGAACCCCCCCCAAGAAAGGAATGAGGAAAAGGGCAAATATTAAGATAGCCTCACTAAACATGAACGGCCTCCATGTGGGCAACGAAAACAGGAATACATATGAGAAATGGTCAGAAATCAACTCCACACTAAAAAATGAAAGAATCGGAATCTTAGCACTACAAGAAACACACCTAGACAGCCCTCTCACCTCCGAAATCCAAGATATCTTCCGCAAAAGACTCCAAATAATCAACTCAGAAAGTGACCTCACCCCGAGAGCAACAGCCGGAGTCGCGTTTGTAATCAACAAAGACCTCGTCGACATACAATCCATAGAAACACGCTCCCTAATACCCGGCCGAGCGCAGTACCTCAGAATCAAATGGTGTGATCAGGAGGAAACGAAAATAATAAACATATACGCACCAAACCGAAAACCAGACCACGAACCCTTCTGGCAAACTGTAGACGCGCAACGCACCCGCTTCCGACTCCCAAAACCAGACTTCATGGTGGGAGATTTCAACCTAACAGAAGATCCAATCGACAGAGCCCCAGCGAAACTAGATGACACAGGCGCCACAGATGCCCTAAGAACCATAAGACAGAAACTTGAGATAGTAGACCAGTGGAGACACGACTTCCCCAACTCCAGAGAATACACTTACCGCGCCACACACAACGGAATGCAAATAAAATCTAGACTAGATAGAATATACGCCGCGAAAACGAAAACAAAACACACCTTTGACTGGCACATAGGCCCCAGCACGGTCCAGACCGACCACTGGCTAGTCTCTGTCCGCTTCGCCCCTAAAGACGCAACACACATCGGCAGCGGAAGGTGGTCATGGCCCCTATCAGCCCTCAGCGACAATAAACTGCTCGACAGGGTTGAAAGGAGAGGTAGACGCCTAGAAAACGAACTAGAGAACCTAAACCAAGTAAACAGAGAAACAAGTAACGCGCAGACCCTTTGGCTGCAATTCAAAGACGACATCACAAACCAAGCAAAGGTCCTCTCATGCATCGCCCACCACAGAAGAAAGACCGAAATAAACAACCTTAACAGAGACAGAGAAGAGATACTCCAGAGCGAAGACTTTGACCAGAACCCCAAACTCCACTGGGAGGAAGCACTCCTCGCCAACAGAATATCACACCTCGAACGCGTCAACAGCGCCAACCAGAGAGCAAAGCTAGCATCGAAAATAACACTGCATGGAGAAAAACTAGGTACAACATGGGCCAACATCCATAAATCAAAAACACCAAAATCCGCCATCATCCGCCTACAAACCCGAAACACAACCCCAAGACATTTTGAAACCAACTCGAAAAAGATGGCATCCCTCGCTAGGGACTACCATGAGCAACTACAATTAAAAGACATACACTGCTTCAATAACGAGTCAGAAAAACGCGATGCCGAACGTACCATCCTACAACAAATCCCCAACGCCCAAAAACTGCATCCCTCCGACGCAACCCCCATGGAAAACGATATAACCCAAGAACAAGTGAAAACAGCCCTCAAAAGAGCAAAAAACGGCTCAGCGCCTGGCCCAGACGGCTGCCCAAACGAACTCTGGAAAACCCTAAACAAAAGATACGAGCGTACCATAAAGCTCAGGAAACCTGGATTTAATATAATAAAAGTACTCACAACACTATTCCAAGACATACAAGCCCATGGCGTAACGCCCCAAAGCAACTTCGCCGACGGCTGGATGTGCCCAATCTACAAAAAGAAAGATAGGACAGAAATAGAAAATTATCGCCCGATCACCCTGTTAAACACAGACTACAAACTACTCACCAAAACACTAGCGCTCCAACTCACACCAGGAATAGGCCGACTGATACACAAAGACCAAGCGGGTTTCATCCCTGGCAGGTCTATCTTCAACCACATAAGACTGACCAAAGTCATGACAAAGTATGCCGAAATGACGAAAGAAAACGGAGCCGTGATAGCGCTAGACCAAGAGAAGGCGTATGACAAAATAATACATACGTACCTGTGGAACACCCTAGAAGCCTTCAACATTCCGCCCCGCTTCCGAAACACAATCAGATCCCTATACGAAAACGCGAAGACAACCGTGACCATCAATGGCAAGACGAGCGAACCATACCAGGTGACTAGAGGCGTCAGGCAAGGCGACCCCCTATCATGCTTCCTGTTCGACCTAGCAATAGAACCCATGGCCTGCATGATCAGAAACAACGCGGCACTAAGAGGTTTCGAGATCCCAAACACCGCGTCCCACCTAATAGTCAACCTCTTCGCGGACGACACTGTCGTATACCTCAGAGAGAGCGACGACTTTGAAGAACTGCAAAATACACTGAATAAATGGTGTAAGTCCTCAGGAGCGAGATTCAACATAGAAAAAACAGAAATCCTACCAATTGGCACGGAGGACCATCGCAACAGAGTCGCCAGAGAGAGAACGCTATCCCCCAACCAACGCCCCATAGACCCAAACATACGCATAGCCAAGACGGGAGAAGCAATAAGATCCCTCGGCGCATGGATCGGTTACAACACAGACGACGCAAAACCATGGGAACCCGTCCTAGACAAAATTAAAAGTGAACTAAGTAAATGGAAAGCCGCGCACCCAACCAGACAAGGCAAACGAACGATAGCACAAGCCGTAATCGGAGCCAGAACCCAATTCCTAACAAAAGCCCAAGGCATGCCGAACCACATCCTAGAATCTCTATCAAAGGAAATCGACCACCTAATATGGGAAGATAACGCACCACGCCTCGCGAAAGACACCCTTCGAGACCTCCAGCCAGAGGGCGGTATCCAAATACTAGACCTGAAAACAAGAAACGAGGCCATTAACGTCATGTGGCTCAAAAGCTACCTGGACCTATCAGACTCTAGACCAACATGGGCGCTGGCCACCGACGCCCTAATCAATAACACGGCACCAAAATCAATACTGGAGAAGGCCATCGTAAACCCCTTCCTCCAATCATGGTATCCTCCCCTAAAAGGAAAGAAAACAGAATTCCTGGACAAAGACACGTTAAACCTCCTCAAAACCGCGAAAAAATACAACGTTACCTTCGCGCCCATAAACCTATCCCAGAACCTAAAAGAACAACTCCCTGCCTGGTTCCATCAACGGAACGTCACGAGAACCCCCCAGAACCCGGCGTCACGATGCCTCATCGAAAACCACACCTCAAACAAAGTGGGAGACCTAGTCAAAACCATAAAAAGACTACACAAACACCCCAACAACCCCCACATACCTGTATTCTTCTGCCACTGCGACGACTGCGACCTAGACCGAGCCAGAGGTTGCGAGAACCCACAAAAGTGCACAATGGAAGCGCAAAAACGCCTGAACAAACTGGCCCCAAAATATCAGCCCTCATCCCAAAACAACAACGACGACCTATCACTCACCAAACGAAGAAAACAGAAAAACATAGAGGCACAACGCCTAAACGGCAAGATCACCTTCAACCCCTCACTAACCACAAAACAACACCTAGCAGACGGCTTCCGAATCTTCGTAGACCCCTCGAAACTCTCAAACCAACCAGCCACGCGCCAAAACGGCGCCCAAGGAGTCGAACTGGAAGATGAACCCACCATAATATACACAGACGGCGCATGCCAAAACAACGGGAAAGCAAACGCGCAATGTGGCGCCGGGATATGGCGAGGCGAAGGACACCCCCAAAATAAAGCAATAAAAGTCCCAGGCAAAGAACAGTCCAACCAAATAGGCGAACTAGCAGCGATAATCAAAGCCATAGAGGAAACCCCGAACTGTGTCCCAATCCTCATCAAGTCAGACTCAAAATACGCAATAGAAGGACTCACGCTACACCTCGAAAAATGGGAGGACCAAGGATGGATCGGGATCAAAAACAGCAAATGGTTCAAACGAGCCGCTTACCTCCTGAGAGCCCGCTCAGCAACGACGACCTTCCAGTGGGTCAAAGGCCACAACGGAGAACTAGGTAACGAAAAAAGCGACGAACTAGCCAAGAAAGGAATGGACAAAGAACCCCCAGACACAATATCTCTAGAGATCCCGGGAAAATTCGACGTCCAAGGGGCCAAGCTGTCCAAAATCTCCCAAGCGAAAGCCTACAGAGGCATAAAAGAGCGAAAACCCCCCCAAAAACGAAAAACGACGACAGCCAACCTAGAGAAAATCAGACAGGGCCTCAAGGAATTCACAGGAACCCTAGAGAAAGACCAAGCAATATGGGACAGCACCTACAAAAGGCCCATACGCCAAAAAGTAGGCCAATTCCTATTCAACGCGATCCATGGGACCCACAGAATCGGAAGCTTCTGGACGCACATAAACAACATGGAGGAGAGAAAAGACTGTTCAGCATGCGGCGCAGAAGAATCGATGAACCATATACTCACCGAATGCCCCCACCCACCAAGACAGCAAATCTGGGCCCTCGCCCGAGAGACATGGCCATATGAGGACCAATCATGGCCCCCGATCTCTCTGGGCACCACCCTAGGATGTGGTCTCCTCCACTACCCCCCCACAGACACCCAAGCCCACCCCCCTCCTCCTACCCGATCCAAACGCGGAGCCACCCGCCTCCTACAAATCCTATGGTCAGAAGCGACACACCTGATATGGGTCCTACGATGCGAAAGGACCATACAAAACATCCACCACACCCGCCCAGACATCGAGACACGATGGAGAAAGATAATTAACAAAAGGCTGGCCGACGACAAGATAGCGGCGACGAAAATCTTGAGAACGAAATCAGCGATCACAAGGGTAAAAACAACCTGGGAAAATGCCCTTAAAAAGAAATTCCAGGAACTCCACCCAGATTGGATCACTCGAGACGAGGTTTTTTAGTGGGTAGTAAACGCGGTAGCCCCGCCTCATGAGCCCCACACTATCCCATATCAGGGATGTGCGTAAACGCATTTTTTATCCTCCCTCCGAGTCCGGACCCTAGTGGCCCGCTTCAGCGCATTAGGCTAGAGCTGTTAGGTAACCTAGATTACTATCTTCTCTACCTAATACATCGCTTAGTAAAAAAAAAAAAAAGAATGCAACAGATGTAACAATATCAGTCTGTCCAGTAAACGGGTCACCTATGATCGCTCCTTTTGCAGCATCCCACACACGAACAGTGCAATCCTTTGATCCCGAGGCGATGTGCTGCCCATCAGGTGAGAATGCCACCGACATGACCGAATCCGTGTGTCCAGTAAACGGGCCCACTATGACCTCCCCTGTTGCGGCATCCCACACGCGAACTGTGCAATCATTCGAGGCCGAGGCAACAAGATGCCCATCTGGTGAAAATGAAACACAGCTGACTGCATCTGTGTGTCCAGTAAACGGGCCCATTAGTGCCTCTCTTGTTGTAGCATCACATGCGAATTGTGTGATCACGCGAGGCAGATGCAATGCGCAGTCCATCCGGTGAGAATGCAACGGATCTGACCCATTGGGTGTGTCCAGTAAATGGGCCCGCGGTGACCTCTCCTGTCGTGACATCCCATACGCAAAGTGTGTGATCGTCTGATGCCGAGGCGATGTGCTGGCCGTCTGGTGAGAATGCTATACAATTGACCCAATCGGTGTGTCCAGTAAACGGGCCTGTTGTGGCCTCCTTGCTTGAGACACCCCACACACGAACTGTGCGATCGAATGAGGCCGAGGCAAGGTGCTGGCCATCTGGGGAGAATGCAACAGAAATCACGTGATCGAGGTGTCCAGTAAATGGGTCTGCTACAGCCTCTCCAGCTGTGGCATCCCACACCCGAATCATACAATCGCTTGAGCCCGAAACGATGAGCTGCCCGTCAGGCGAAAATGTAGCAGAGTTGACGCAATCTGTGTGACCAGTAAATGGGCTCGCCGTGACTTCTCCTATTGCGGCATCCCACACACGAATCGTGTGATCATCCGAGGCTGAAGTGATGCGCCTTCCATCTGACGAGAATGCAACAGATATGACCGTGCGGTGTGACCATAAACGGGCCTGCTACAATATCCCCTGTCAATGCATCCCACACGCGAATCGTGCGATCGTCTGAGGCGGAAGCGATGCGCTTCCCGTCAGATGAGAACGTAACAGATCTGACCGCGTGGTGTGTCAGTAAAGGGCCAGCCACGACCCGTCCTGTTGCAACATCCCACACCAGAATGGTGCGATCTAGCGAGCCTGAGGTGATGCGCTGGCCATCTGGTGAGAATGCAACAGAGGTGACCCAATTGGTGTGTCCAACGAATGGGCCTGCTACGACCTCTCCAGTTGCGGCATCCCAACCCGAATCGTACGATCGTCCGAGGCCGATGCGATGCGCCGCCCGTCTGGCGAAATGCGATAGAAGACAGCTCATCGGTATGTCCATAAACGGACCCACTACGAGCTCCCCAGTTGTAGCATCCCACACCCGAATCGTGCGATCTCGTGAGCCCGAGGCAATCAGCTGCCCATCGGGCGAAAATGCAACAGAATCGACTGATTCGATATGTGCCGGAATCGTCATTTCGAGTGCTGGCCAATGGGTCAACTGCCCGCGTTCCAAGGAAAATGTGTGAGGAAATTGGCCAAGGTAACGTTTGATGATGTGGGAAGAAGATGGTGCGAATGGCAGCGCAGATATATATATATGCGGAGCGCTCCTGGCAATGGCCATCCCGAAGTACCGCACAAACGAAGACGCATCATTCACAAATGCTAGAAAGTTCTCTATCTCCGTTTGTGAAGGCTGCTGTGATTTTACGTAATTGTCACTGCATGTCATGCTCAATTATACGATGTACATACCTTCATTTGGTCAGACCGCAACCAGGAATTCAGAGATGACAATGCTGGTGAAGCAACGCTGACTTTGCTCTTGATGCTAAGCACTTCCAGCCAAAACAGGAACTTCGACTCGAACAGGGATCCAAGTTTCATAAAGAAGTCTTGCTCGAAAGCAACATGTCCCAAATGATCGTCCCAGAAAACGCAGGCATACGATAATACAGGTGGAATGTGTTTGGAAATTCGTGATTCAAGGTCTGGAACATCGCTGTTCCCAACATATGACGATTCCAGTTCGCAAATGTTGAATTTGAGATTGTCCAGCATTAGGCCAACGCACGAATGTGCTAGTTCACGGTGGGAATTCCAAGGTCCACATAGAATTCGTTGCTCTTTCTATTGTTAGAAAGTCACGGAATGACGTGTGGAGTGGGACGATCGGACGCGTTCGATCAGATGACGCCACGTTACTCAGCAGTGAGCCGAGGTGGCGGAGCATTTCGATGACTGGGCGAGAATCCTCGGGTCATCAATGGGGGCGTGCCGACGCAGAGAGATCAAGGAATGAAGGGATAGTGGTTCGATAGCAGCAAAGAGCTGTCCCATGACCGAACGAAATAGGACCTGTGCTTCATGTGGCTTGAAGTACCCTTCGAGAACTTCTTCATATAGCTTGTCTAGCGGATCTCGTCCATTCCGATCTCGAGAGTGTCCTAACAGCCGCTGTACACACTTCTTCTCGCTAAACCCAAAGCTAGCAGGAGGGCTACTTATGAATCCACATGCAACGGCTGCCCACTGGAACAAGCCCTCCGCCGCCTTGGCTAGTTCGGCACCATGGACCCTAAATACCTCCGGAGGGAGCTTCTTCTGAAGGTACATCCGAATGTCTTGCTCTGTCTTGGCAGCCAGTTTCGCATCATCCATATAGAGCGTATCGACGGATGATGCTTGTGCGAACGCAGATTCGATCCCACCTTCTAGCCTCGACGTGACGAGTACACGGAATTCGGCTGGTAGCTTTTCGAGATATTTGGCGATAAATGTGTGTATACCAATTCGGCCAATCGTATCACCACTCTCATCCAGTGCATCGATAACGATAAGGATAGGGCCGGGAAGTGACAGATTCTTGAGCGGATCGAGGAGGAGGGATTCGAAAAGCATACGATAGTCCCGGGTACCACAAACAGATGGATTCTCCTTAAGGACCCTCCCGAGGGCTACTTTGAACGCAGGATTGTGATAGGAGAGGTCTCGACTGAGCGTCGTGAAGAGCTGGTAAACATCGTCTTTTGACTGCTCCTTCCTCAGAAAAGCAAAGTAGGAGCCGAGACACTTCTTGTCGAAATGACGCGCGACTTCATGCGCGATCGATGACTTTCCCGTGCCTGCCTGGCCAAGGAGGACGAGCCCACGTTGAGATTCAGGATTCTCACCCACTTGACAATATGGTCGAGGAAATCTTCTCGTGTGCCTGGAAGACAGCGCTCTCATCTCCGAATCGCCATCCTCCCTTGTAAGCAATTCTCTGATTCTCATATCCAGTTCTGTGTCCCACTTGTCAGGTTGGCAATCCGACAACCCTTTCACCGTAAGCACGCACCAGCTTCTAGCACAGCAATCTCTGTCGTGACAGCAGCACGAGCAAGGAAATGGTCTCGCAGTCGGACGAGGTCAGTGCGATACTGGTCTATATTCCCATCAACCTGGCCTACAATATGCTTCAAGGTACGCTTTCCTACAAATCACATGTCTAATTCTCACCAACGAGAGAGGTCAAGAGGACGTACCAATTTTGACATCCTCCGCGTACGAGCTGATGAATTTGGCACATTCAGAGACGCATTCCAGCATCTCCCCGAGGATTGTCGCCTGCCTAGACTCCGGCGTGAGGTTCCGTAGAGTGTCAGCCTCTTCTGTAATTCGAACGCATCGCGTATCGCCTCAAGCAGTGTTTGGATTTGTCATCACGCTGAACCTGTTGTATCAAAGTCTAGTGGGATGAAACAAAAAACGATGAATATTCCAGATACTCTGATAACGGAGATCGCAAGGGGACAAACCTTGGGGATCTTCGAGAGCAGACTCCATGCTAGATTTGCATATGGATTCAGCTGAAGATTGAAAATTAGCTCAGAACGAATGAATAAAAGTCAATGCTGGTCATACTGCTGCGATTGGACTGACGGTATCATCACCCATTTGATGACATTCACAGCGCTTTCCCACGTTTTTATAGTATTCATAGTATTCATAGCTTCCTCGGCGCGACAGAGAGTAGCGCGTGAAGTCTCTGTCTCATTCAGCGTGACTGGTCGCACAGGAGTACCGCTCTCAATGGGAAGATCACCCCTCTGAGATAACGGAAACACAGGCGCGGTAAACGACGTGAGTTGCATGGCTTCAGCGTTGGCTGGGACAGTAAAACGTACAGCAGTTCCTTCAGCAACAGGGATATGAGCCACCGTAGGGCTAGGGGTGTTGACTACCCCAGTCAAAGAGGGACCTGTATCCGCTGATATGGTGATCGTTAGGGAGAATGTGTTCGATTCCGTTGAATGTATATCGGGCCCATCGGCACTGGTGAAATCGATATCGACTTTTATATATAGCATGCTCAGCAAGATGTATGAGAAACAATTCTAAGAACAGACGAACCATGTCGTGGCTCACAGACTATCTCTTTCCTTCCAATAAGAATGTCTCTCGTGATGGTCTTCTTCGCATAAACAGACACTCCAATGCTTGACAGTGGTTGTACGGCGCTGCGGGTGACCTCAGTATTGTATAGGAATCAAAATGTGTGATTTCTCACAATGCGTCGACTATCTCGTTCCACTCTACGCGCTGAGCCACGCTCCGCACAGATCTCGATTCCCATGTTCTCTCTCCATAGGTCACAGTGACATGAAATCGTCTTTTCTTCCCAAGGAAGGTCTTGAGACGGGGTAGATTTTGAGCTCTGAGTACTGGAAGGGGACAAAAGTTTGCTACTTGTCTGAGAGTGATCATAGAAATACGTACCAGTCACCTTCAGCAATCCTGGTTGGATTTCGCTGGGTTGAGGGCGACTGACTGATGTTACACCTGGCCTACAGTAATGATTAACAAAGGGACATCGGGTGAGAGACGTTGGCATACAAATTTGAGCTCATCTGAGTGTATGCAAATGTAGTATTCCTTAGATTGAGATACAGGTAAGACTCGGAAGGTGGGAGGTGATATGAGAGATCGGGGCGGCAATCACTCAGGGCTGGACTGACGGCGCTTCTTTATCGATCTCCAACAACAATAACAAACATTAGTCAAGGTTGTTGAACGCTGTCCTGGTGCTCGTCCGTCTGACTCGAGGCATATTATGATGGCGTAAGTTCAAAACCTGGCCTTGTTGTCGAATTGCCGTCATTGGCTTTCCAATTCCCCAATGTCGCACCTGGCAGTGAAAAGCGGGTAAATTTAAAAAGGGTGTTGGATCGCGCCCTGTTGCTTTGGCTTCGAGGTGACAATATGTGCCAGTATTTCGGTTGTCCGTTCCTAGTAGCCCACTTTCCGCTACTACAGCATGCACTTTCGATCACCTGTCGACTCATCCGCCAAATCAGCTTCAAGTCACCCAACCCTCATGTCCGAATAGGTTGAGCTTTTACCTTAACACCCATACCATATGCTTAACCACTAGGTAATTAGAGGTCAAAGATGTATTGAAAGGCACTCAAATCACCGTAGAAAGAAAAACATTACTAGCCACTTGCATGGCCAGTTGACCAAGAATGAATAGCTTATAGCTTACTGTAATGGCGTGCAGGGCTTCAAGCGCGCGGGTGCTACTTCACCGCAGCTTTTTCCGCGCATCATCATTCTATCATATACGGTCAGAAAGATTTTATTATTTGACTGAAAGGTTTGATGCTTGACATGACGACTACCCGAAGGCCGAAGCGCATCCTCTATCCGCATCCTCCAGCAGAGCTCACCGCTCATCCGCTCCTCTTCACAATCTCCACAAATACACCTCTCTCATCACTCCCATCTCTTGTCACCGCGCTTCCATCTTTTCTTCGTTTGGCAGCGTCGGATGCCTATCCACAGCGAGCCACTCCAACGCTCTCATTGCCTGCTCGTTGGCGTTTTTTTCGTAAAGAGGATGCGACGCCATTTCGTAGCGACATACTCGGGAGACCAGAGAGGCAATTCGGGGGATGGCATGCAATGAGGAACAAGGGAAAGGAGGAGGTTGTTCAACGCGTAAAAGTTGGGTTGACGGAGAGCGTGGATTGGGAAAAAATATGGAGTCGTAGCCCAGAAGGCAACATATTGCCCTTAGCGCTACGGGGACTTAGGTACGTGCATCCCTTCCACTCGTCCCGTTGTGCGATAACTCTGTCAAGCCATAGAAGAAAGGACGTGCATACAATCACCACCCTCACAGATAACGCTCCTCAGGGCCTCAATAAATCACTTTCCTCTTTTCCACATGCGACCAAGGTCCGCTCTCCTTTACGCGTGTTGCACGGCATCCCACACTGATTTTCTCTTCAAAGCTAGGCCTTTTTGGCTCTTCCACGCCCTTCGCGACGGGAAGACCTTATATACTTCTCTATGATGGCTCGGTAAACTCTTCTGGTGCCGTCGGGATCGCTCTCTCGGCTGGTCCACGGCCAACCTTACAGACGACATTCCATGGGCTACGCGCCATAACGGAGCCACTCAAAGTGACTCGGTGTGTCCATTTTCTTCGATGGTAGCCTACATAAGAATTATATGCGCTCATTTCTTTATGCAGGTCAGAGGGTAATCTCGTCAATGAGCTCGATAACGTGAACCTGACTACGCTCCTCATTTCCGCTATCGAGAAGAGTGCGCTCACCGGCTGAGCAGCTAAGGACGATGAATTCTGTACTGCGTGATGATGAGCTATGGGAAATACGCCACATCATGTCTGGCGGCCCCTCGTGCGGGACGATGGCACTTGAGACAGAGACTGCTCCTGGGGAGGGCACGTCCGTTCAGGTACGGCACCTGTTTCACTATGGCGGTCTGTGGAAAAAAATATTGAGATATTGTTTGAATAGCTATCTCACCGTCCCAATGACGATGCTGTGCCCATAGTCTGGCCTCACTTATTGTTGGCTGCGCTAGAGTCCGACTCGGCACCAGTTGAAAGAGAAAATTCGGTCACAATTGTTGAACACGCGTTCGTGGCTGCAAGCGAGAATGGATTCATGGTGAGTCGCAGTGACGAGGTGGCCTGGACGTGCACTGCTCCTGGCTCTGTGGCTCAGCTGGGATGGTGATCATGCAAGCTGAGTAGAATGTTAGTTGCGTGTTCAGATATTGCAATCGAAATGCGGGCATTTGTGGCATTTTTCACAAGTTGTTAGGGTAAGACGCAATAGAGATAACAGACTTGTTCGTCTGAAAAGCCTTTCTTCCATGGGTATATCGTCTCAAACGAGACGACTTGTGGTTCGAGCTGTTGCCAGTAGAGGGATGAGTCGGTTGACAATCCTTGGTTCAGTAACTTTTCGTCGCCTTTTGTTTTAGGTCCCATGATCGCATGATAGGTGATAACGGTGTATCACCATCTCCGGCTTTCTCGGTGGGCTTTAGCTCTTCCCACTGGCAGTCCATGGCATTCCAGGAGAAGAGAAGTGGTATTGAGTACTATATTACAAACCATCCTTCCGGTATCAGACTAGGTGTCTATACAACTGGAAATTCTACTGTAGAGGAAGACAACCAAGATAACGACCTGATCACCGGTAACCAAAGAAAAATTTGTGATAATGGCAGGTAATGATAGTGGTATCACATTTATTGAATTGACTTACGGCTGCGACTCGGAGGCGGCCCAATCGGATACGAATCACCCGGCCAGAGGCGGTCCGTGCGGGAAGTTCGTCACGAATAGATCTATCGGCCGATCCGGGTCTACATATCCTCGCTCAGATAGACCAATCGAAAGCCGCGTGCGTTGAACGGTCGTGGTTCGCTGGATCCTGTTCCGCCGGCCTGCTCGACCAAACTAGCATGGCCTTTAAGGAACGAGATGAATACGGGCAGCGAGATTACTGCGTCGGACATGACAAGCGCATAACGCTCCGTCTTATCAAACAAATACATCTCTTCTTTCGTGCACGAGTCGATCGAGAAGCCCAACGAGGATGAGGTGTACCCGTCTTCGTCTCGCGCTACGGGGTAGTGGAGAGGCGCCCACACGGACACCTGCAGTGTCGTAAAATACTCCTTGATGACGCATAATATGTGCTTGTTCTCCCCTGTAGGCTACACAAATAAACCATCCGTGGCAACGTGAGCGAGTCAATCAACTTATGCGCTGATACGTACATAGTCGATGATTTGGTAGATGGCGAGGCAAGTCAAGTTTGGGGCATTATCAGCAAACGCCCGGAGGACACGCGATGTCGACGGATACTGTACTCAGTCAGGGTTTTTGACGCGTAAGCGTCAAGCACTTGAGGTTCGGACTGACGCCGCGTAGAGATTGCGCCGTGAGCGTCACTAAACCGCATATCGTACCAAAGCACCATTGGCTGCGATTTCTCCCGCCCCTTTTAACACACGAGGATGTCTGGCAAGATGCGCCAGTAATACCAGCCCATCAGGGTCGCGTCCGAGGTGCTGAGGCGCATTCGGTCGTCATCCGGATAACCGCTGTGTTCGAACACGGCAAGTTGAGGCTGCTTAGCGAGCCATTGAGAAAGCAGTTCTGCCCATGTGAAGACACATGCAAGATGCTCCAGCTTGAACAGACAGTCGCGGAGTATCCGGACGGAGTTGTGGTCACCACCGGCCATGGGCGCTCGCCCTTGACGATTGTGTATGGAAGGGAGAAAAACGGAGAAAGCGGGTCTGACCAGAGAGGGGGGTTAGGGTTGGTATGAAGGAGGCATCCACGTGTCCGGACTTCCTGTCAGTGCGCCGATACCACAATATGGGAGAGACGAGTAAGAGGAATAAAGCATGGGGTGAGTGAGGGAATTGCCTGCAACATGATTGTTGTTCATTCGTTGCCTCCCCAGTGCCGTTTCGTAGTTGCCCCGGCGTTCGTGATAAATTTTAATCTATAACCGATAACTAGTATGCGATGTGATACTCCTGCATGGGCGATTCGGACCTGTACACTGGCAAGGAAAATGAATCACGTAGACTTTTGATATTTCCTGTCGAATATCGCCTGCACTTCGCGTTGCAAGCAAGCCTGAGGTAACATCGATGTATGCATGTCACTCTGGTAAACGAAAAATATGTCTAGCCCTTCAACATGGCGTGGGTTCGTTGTCCAGCTTGTTGGAATCTATGCAATTCTTAACTGACTGAGGGAAACATAGACTCAGAGCGCATCAGAGGGTGTGAAGGACTTGGAGCTCTCCATGCCAGAGGATGAAGACTGACACTGCGTAGGGCAGTGAACCGGGTTGCGGAGTGGTTGAGTTACACATAGATGGCATGTCAGTGATGCTGGAGTGCGTTGATTATGAGGGAACATTAAGCGTCGATAATGTGCAGATGGGAGGCAACAAGGACACACAAGAAAATGTCGGACCTAGACCTGGCAGAGAGGCAAACCCTGGTATCCAAAAGAGGATACTAACGCGTGATTGCTTGAGCCGCAACATGGATTGATGTCCGTAGAAGAGGTCAAATTTCATCGTACTTTTTTTCGAGAAAACAACAGTGCATAAAACAGAGTCTATCCAGATAAACTATGAACATGTACCGTAGTCCAATTCGATCCATGTACAAAGTTTGACAGATCAAGCCAAGTTTCCTGTCTGCCTGCAATCCAGACTGTGTTAGCTCTATGAAAGTATGACCGGTGAATCTGGGGGACCCATAAGAGGAGTTCACCCTCTTTGCCACACATCCACCCATCATTATTAACCAAAAACTCGTTCATAAAATCGATCTTCTCAGTATCCTCCATGCTGACCTTCTTCACACGAACCGTACGATCTTGTGAGGCTGTGGCTCGCATGTGCTGCCCGTCCGGTGACAGTGCAACATGTTCGGAGTCGACCAATGTAGTGAATCCAGGAATTGGGCTTGCTTCCTCTCCGAGTCCTGATGGGGCATCCCACATGCGAATCGTGTGATCTGCTGAGGCTGAGGCGATGTGCTTCCCATCTGGCGAGAACGCAGCACATAACACTGCATCAGTGTGTCCAATAAATGGGGAAGCTATGCCCTCTCCTGTTGCGACATCCCACAGGCAAATCGTACGATCATTCGAGGTCGAGGCGATACACTGCCCGTTTGGTGAAAATGCAACAGAGTTGACTTGGAGGGAGTGACCAGTAAACGGGCTCGCTATGACCTTTCTTGTTGTGGTATCCCACACACGAATAGTGTGATCGATCGAGGCCGAAGCAATGCGCTTCCCATCTGGAGAGAATGCAACAGATGTAACAAGACCAGTGTGTCCAGTAAACGGGTCTCCTATAACCACTCCTTTTGCAGCATCCCACATACGAATCGTGCGGTCTTTTGATCCCGAGGCGATCTGCTGCCCGTCCTGCGAGAATGCCACTGACATGACCGAATCTGTGTGTCCAGTAAACGGGCCCACTATGACCTCCCCTGTTGCGGCATCCCACACGCGAACTGTCTTATCATTCGAGGCCGAGGCAACAAGATGCCCATCTGGTGAAAATGCAACACAGCCGACTGCATCGGTGTGTCCAGTAAACGAGCCCGTTACTGCCTCTCCCGTTGTAGCATCCCACATGCGAATTGTTTCATCACGCGAGGCCGACGCAATGCGCCCTCCGTCCGGTGAGAATGCAACGGATCGGACCCAATGGGTGTGTCCAGTAAATGGGCCCGAGGTGACCTCTCCTGTCTTGACATCCCACACGCAAATTCTGTGATCGTCTGATGCCGAGGCGATGTGCTGGCCGTCTGGTGAGAATGCGATACACCTGACCCAATCGGTGTGTCCAGTAAACGGGCCCATTATGACCTCCTTGGTTGCGACACCCCACACACGAACTGTGTGATCGAATGAGGCTGAGGCAAGGCGCTGGCCATCTGGGGAGAATGCAACAGAAGTCACCTGATCGAGGTGTCCAGTAAATGGGTCTGCTACAGCCTCTCCAGTTGTAGCATCCCACACCCGAATCATACAATCGCTCGAGGCCGAAGCGATGAGCTTCCCGTCAGGCGAAAATGCAGCAGAGTTGACGCAATCTCTGTGTCCAGTAAATGGGCCCGCAATGACCTCGCCTGTTGCGGCATCCCAAACACGAATCGTGCTATCATTCGAGGCTGAAGCGATGCGGTTTCCGTCTGGGGAGAATGCAACAGATATAATCGACTCGGTGTGACCAATAAACGGGCCTGCGACAATATCCCCTGTCAAGGCATCCCACACGCGGATCGTGCGATCGTTTGAGGCCGAAGCGATGCGCTGCCCGTCAAATGAGAACGTAACAGATCTGACCGCGCGGGTGTGTCCAGTAAACGGGCCAGCCACGACCCGTCCTGTTGCAACATCCCACACCAGAATGGTGCGATCTTCCGAGCCTGAGGTGATGCGCTGGCCATCTGGCGAGATTGCAACAGACCTGACCCAATCGGTGTGTCCAAGGAATGGGCCTGCTACGACCTCTCCAGTTGCGGCATCCCACACCCGAATCGTACGATCGTCCGAGGCCGAAGCGATGCGCCGCCCGTCTGGCGAGAATGCGATAGAAGACACCTCATCGGTATGTCCAATAAACGGACCCACTATGAGCTCCCCAGTTGTAGCATCCCACACCCGAATCGTGTGATCCCGTGAGCACGAGGCAATGAGCTGCCCATTGGGCGAAAATGCAACAGAGTCGACGCATTCGCTATGTGCCGGAATCGTCATTTCCAGTGCTGGCCAATGGGACAACTGTCCGCGTTCCAAGGAAAATGTGTGAGGAAATTGGCCAAGGTAACGTTTGACGATGTGGGAAGAAGATGGTGCGAATGGCAGCGCAGATATATATGTGTGCGGGGCGCTCCTCGCAATAGCCATCCCAAAGTACCGCACAAACGAAGACGCATCATTCACAAATGCTAGAAAGTCCTCCATCTCCATTTGTGAAGGCTGCTGTGATTTTACGCAATTGTCACCACATGTCATACTCGATTATACGATGTACATACCTTCGTTTGGTCAGACAGCAACCAGGATTTCAGACACGACAGCGCTGGTGAAGCAACGCTGACTTTGCTCTTGATGCTAAGCACTTCCAGCCAAAACAGGAACTTCGTCTCGAACAGGCATCCAAGTTTCATGAAGAGGTCTTGGTCGAAAGCAATATGTTCTAAATGATCGTCCCAGAAAACGCAGGCATACGATAATACAGGTGGAATGTGTTTGGAAATTCGTGATTCAAGGTCTGGCACATCGCTGTTCGCAACATATGACGACTCCAGTTCGCAAATGTTGAATTTGAGATTGTCCAGCATTAGGCCAACACACGAATGTGCCAGGTCATGGTGGGAATTCCCAAGGTCCACATAGAATTCGTTGCTCTTTCTATTTGTGAGAAAGTCACGGAATGACGTGTGGAGTGGGACGATCGGACGCGTTCGATCAGATGACGCCACGTTACTCAGCAGTGAGCCGAGGTGGCGAAGCATCTCGATAACTGGGCGAGAATCCTCGGGGTCATCGATGGGGGCGTGACGACGCAGAGCGATCAAGGAATGAAGTGACAGTGGTTCGATAGCAGCAAAGAGCTGTCCCATCACCGAACGAAATAGGACCTGTGCTTCATGCGGCTTGAAGTACCCTTCGAGAACTTCCTCATATAGCTTGTCTAGCGGATCTCGTCCATTCCGATCTCGAGAGTGTCCTAACAGCCGCTGTACGCACTTCTTCTCGCTAAACCCAAAGCTAGCTGGAGGGCTATTTATGAATCCACACGAAACGGCTGCCCACTGGAACAAGCCCTCTGCCGCCTTGGCTAGTCCGGCACCATGGACCCTAAATACCTCCGGAGGGAGCTTCTTCTGAAGGTACATCCGAATATCTTGCTCTGTCTTGGCAGCCAGTTTTGCGTCATCCATATAGAGCGTATCGACAGATGATGCTTGTGCGAACGCAGATTCGATCCCACCTTCTAGCCTCGACGTGACAAGTACACGGAATTCGGCTGGTAGCCTTTCGAGATATTCGGCGATAAATGTGTGAATACCGATTCGGCCAATCGCATCACCACTCTCATCCAGTGCATCGATGACGATCAGGATAGGACCGGGAAGTGACAGATTCTTGAGCGGATCGAGGAGGAGGGATTCGAAAAGCATACGATAGTCCCGGGTACCACAAAGAGATGGATTCTCTTTAAGGACCCTCCCGAGAGCCACCTTGAACGCAGGATTGCGATAGGAGAGGTCTCGACTGAGCGTCGTGAAGAGCTGGTAAACATCGTCTTTGGACTGCTCCTTCCTCAGAAAGGCAAAGTAGGAGCCGAGACACATCTTGTCGAAATGACGCGCGACTTCATGCGCGATCGACGACTTTCCCGTGCCTGCCTGCCCAAGGAGGACGAGCCCACGTTGAGATTCAGGATTCTCGACCCACTTGACAATATGGTCCAGGAAATCTTCTCGTGTGCCTGGAAGACAGCGCCTCTCATCTCCGAATCGCCATCCTCCCTTATAAGGCAATTGGCTGATTCTCATGTCCAGTTCTGTGTCCCACTTGTCAGGTCGACAATCCGACAACCTTTTCACCGTAAGAACGCACCAACTTCTAGAACAGCAATCTCTGTCGTGGCAGTAGCACGAGCAAGGAAATTGTCTCGCAGTCGGAAGAGGTTCGTGCGATACTGGTCTATTTTCCCATCAACTTGGCCAACAATACTCTTTAAAGCACGCTTTCCTACAAATCACTTGTTTAATAATCACCAACGAGAGAGGCCAAGAGGACGTACCAAGTTTCACATCCTCGGCGTATGAGCTGATAAACATGGCACATTCAGAGACGCATTCCAGCATCTCCCCGAGGATTGTCGCCTGCCTGGACTCTGGCTTGAGGTTTCTTAGCGCGTCCGCCTCTTCCGCAAACTCGAACGCGTCGCGTATCGCCTCAAGCAGCTTTTGAATGTTGTCGTCACGCTGAACCTGTTGTAGCAAAGTCTGGCGGGATGAAACAAAAAATGATGAATATCCCAGATACTCTAATAAGGGAGAATGTAAGGAGACAAACCTCGGGGATCTTCGAGAGCAGACTCCATGCTAGACTTGCATATGGATTTAGCTGAAGAGCGCAAATTAGCTCAAGACGACTGGTTAAAAGCCGATAATGGTCATACTGCTGCGATTGGACTGATGGTGTCCATCACCCATTTCATGACATTCACAGCGCTCTTCCACGTATCAATAGCATTCATAGCTTCCTCGGCATGCTGAAGAGTTGTGTTTGTCTCACGCAGTGGCCTGTCTGCTACTGGTCGCATAAGACTACCGCTCGCAATGGGAAAGTCACCCTTCCGGTATAACGGAGACACGAGCGTGGTAACTGACGTGAGTTGCATGGCTTCAGCGTTGACTGGGATAATAAGACGTACAGCACTTCCTTCAGCAACAGGGATATGAGCCACCGTATGGCTGGGGATGTTGACTACCCCAGTCAGAGAGGGACCCGTATCCGCTGACATGGTAATCGTTAGGGAGAATGTGTTCGATTCCGTTGAATGTATATCGGGCCCATCGGCACTGGTGAAATCAATATCGACCTCTATATATAGCATGCTCAGCAAGATGTATCAGAAACAATTCTAAGAAACAGACGAACCATGTCGGGGCTCACAGACTACGTTTTCCTTCCAACAAGGATGTCTCTGGTCATCGTCTTCTTCGCATAAACGGACACTCCAATGCGTGACAGTGGTTGTACGGCACTGCGGGAGACCTCAGTTTTGTATAGGAATGAAAATGTGTGATTTCTCACAATGCGTCGACTATCTCGTTCCACTCTACGCGCTGAGCCACGCTCCGCACAGATCTCGACTCCCATGTTTTCTCCCCATAGGTCAAAGTGACATGAAATCGTCTTTTTTTCCCAAGGAAGGTCTTGAGACGGGGTAGATTTTGAGCTCTGAGTACTGGAAGGGGACAGAAGTTTGCTACTTGTCTGAGGGTGATCATAGAGATACGTACCAGTCACGTTCAGCAAGCCTGGTTGGATTTCGCTGGGTTGAGGGCGACTGACTGACGTTATACCTGGCCTACAGTAATGATTAACAAAGGGACATCGGGTGAGAGAGGTTGGCATACAAATTTGTGCTCATCTGAGTGTATGAAAATGCAGTATTCCTTAGATTGAGATACTGGTAAGACCCGGAAGGTAGGAGGCGATATGAGATCGGGGCGAACTAACGGCGCTTCTTTATCGATCTCCAACAACAATAACAAACATCAGTCAAGGCACTATCGTAGTGCTCCTCCGCCTTCTCGAGGCATACTGTATTATGATGGCGTAAATTCAAAACATGGCCTTGTTGCCGACTTGCCGTCGTTGGCTTTCCCATTCCCCAATGTCAGCAGAACTGGTCTGGTCTGCATTCTGGCAGTGAAAGCGGGTAAACTTAAAATGGGTGTTGGATCGCGCCCTGTGGTTGGTTTGGCTTCGAGGTGACAATTTGTGCCAGTGTTTCTAGTAGCCCACTTTCCGCTACTACGTACTGCATGGACTTCGATCGCGTCTCGGGTCATCCGCCAAATCAATTTCAAGTGCTAGTGACGCGACCCTCATGTCCGAATACTTTGAGCTTTACCTTTGATACCCATACCATATGCTTAACCACTAGGTAATTAGAAGTCAGAGATGTATTGAAAGGTACCCAAATCACCGTAGAAAATACTCGCCACTTGCATAGCCAGTTGACTATGGATGAGTAGCTTACTATAATGGCGTGCAGGGCTTCCAGCGCGCGGGTGCTACTTCACCGCAGCCTTTTCCGCGCATCATCATTCTATCATATACTGTCAGAAAGATTTTATTATTTGACTGAAAGCCTTGACGTTTGGCGTGACGACTAGACAAGTATGTTGTATTCAAGCACCGTGCTTACCCAAAGCGCGTCCTCTATCCGCGTCTTCCAGCAGAGCTCGCCGCGCATCCGCTCCTCTTCACAATCTCCACAAATACACCTCTCTCATCACTCCCATCTCTCGTCTCCGCCCTTTCATCTTTCTCGTTTGGCGGCGTCGGATGCCTATCCTCAGCGAGCCACTCCAACGCTCCCATTGCATGCTCGTTGGCATTTTTTTCGCAAAGAGGACGCCACGCAAGAAAGGAGGAGGTTGTTCAACGCGTACAAGTTGGGTTGACGGAGAGCGTGGATTGGGAAAAATTATGGAGTCGTAGCCCAGAAGACGACGTGTTGCCCTTAGCGCTAGGTACGTGCATTCTTTCTTCCACTCGTCCCGTTGTGCGATAACTGTCTAGCCATAGACGAATGGACGTGCATACAATCATCACCCTCACAGATGACGCTCCTCGGGGCCTCAATAAATCACTTTCCTCTTTTCCACATGCGACGAAGGTCCGCTGCTCTTCCACGCCCTTCGAGATGGGAAAATGTTATACCCTTTTCTGTAATGGCTCGGTAAACTCTTCTGGTGCTGTTGGGATCACACTCTCGTCGGCTGGTCCACGGCCAACCGCGGACGACATTTCATTGGCTACGCGCCATAACAAGGGCAGAGGGTAATCTCGTCAATGAGCTGATAATATGAACCCGACCACTCCGCTATCGAGAAGAGTATGCTCACCAGCCAAGCAGCTAGGGTCGATGAATTCTAACTCGGTGCACTGCGTGATAGCGGGCCATGGCAAATAACTCACATCACGTCTGGCGGCCCCTCACGCCGGACAATGGCACTTGAGGCAGAGACTGCTCCTAGGGTGGGCACGTCCGTTCAGGTATGGCACCTGTTGCATGACGCGTTCTGTAGAAAAAATATTGAGATATTGTTTGAATAGCTATTTCACCGTCCCGAGGACGATGCTATGCCCATTGTCTGGCCTCATCCCTCGAACAACATCCTAATATTGTTGGCTGCGCTAGGCACCAATGGAGGAAGTAAACGCGGTCACAATTGTTGAACACGTGTTCGTGGCTGCGAGCGAGAAATGGATTCATGGTGAGTCGCGGTGACAAGGTGGCTTGTGCACGGCTCCTTGCTCTGCGGCTCAGCTGGCATGGTGAACATCTTGCAAGCTGAGTAGAGGATTACGGAACTCCCAGCGTACATGGCTTCCGCCGTTTGTGCATATCAGTGTCTTGAATCTCACTAATCATGTTCGTGTCACTTGTCATTCGTCAACGAGTGACGTCGGGCTGGGTACTGTGGAAGCTATTACCGAATCCCCATGTTGGTGAGTTCCCAGCGAGTACATGAACCTTGTGCGTTTCGCCCCCTCACCTCATCCCCGCTCTGGTATGGGACAATACCAACTGATAGTTTGTGGCACTTACCGGGCACGGTCCATCTTCATCTAGATAAGTCAATAGCCGTTAATTGACTGGATGTATCTTAGTAGCGCTTGGGTATGTTGCACTAGGCATCATTTAGGCTAGCGTATCCATGTGGTGCCTCGCCTTGTCCTCCGCCAGATGTCTTGTGTTTGGTTATCCGATATCAAGAAAATCAGAACTGATAGAAATATCCTTTCTTCATTTGCTACTCTTACTCATGGACGCACAACAGCAAGCAGACTTGGAAAAGAACTTGCATGGTGTAGTTCCCCATAATACATTTGTGCAGAACTGGAGAAGAAAAAGTGACGCGGATTCCGTCAAGTTGAAGATATTGTAGTAAGTTACGGTGGCGAACTCAGAAGCGCGCGCCTGCCCTCTGCTGTCATCGTAGTGACTTGAGCCTTTCTATCCGAGCCCATAAATGCGTCCGCGGTTCCTTGTTCAAGTCATATAAGTGACTCGTGTTTTTTTTTCGCCGTGAAACGTTTCGTTTTATTTTCGGCTCTGGGGTGGTCTAGTCATTCTTTTCGTTTCAAGACTGGGTAACTGCTAGTGACCCAGGTCCGCGGTGCGCTTTTCACTAATAAAGAGTTACCTTTCTTACGGATTAGAGCAGACATGGTATTCTGATGAAAATTTAAGAGATCTCCGTTTCGCTTAGTCTTTATCATGATTCCACTCACATGGTGTCCCTCGTACGTTACTGGGCGTTCCACCCCTCTCCACGCGCCCTTCCCTCAGACAATTTTTTTGTCTCTCTATTGTTCTCGCCACGATATGACCTGTTTTGCGTATAGCTTAAAATAACTCATCTTCAGGTATAAAAACCGTATCATGTTCGTGAAAAAAACCCTCCACATGCAAACTTCGACCATTTCCCTACTCATCTAATCTTCCCTCATTATCATGATGGTGCTGATTACTTTCCTCCTACTCCCTCACTGGCACCTGGTCCCCTAGCCCTACTTTCTCATAAGAAAGGTCAAGTGAAAGTGTCATCACCGTGACCGTGTCTGTACAAACTGACCTTTCCACACTTGCGGGCCACCCTCTTGCAGAAAGACAGGGTCAAAACTGGAGAGCTTTCTCTCAGAATGCGCTCTCTGTTGGGCGGACAGATAGTTGTCAACAGGTATTTCGGGTCAGTTCAGTTGAAATGTCACTTGGGTCTCCCTTGAAATAATTTGCCATTGGAGGAGATATGAGATTTTTTTCAATGGTGGGTTATTTCGAGGAAGACCTCTGGGATCCAACTTTCTCTGGTGGAAACCGGAAAAGTGGCAGGCGTACTAGGAAGGGCGGTATTGTATTCCAATTGATGGCGAGATGACATATGGCTAACATATTCACGGTGTCTCCCCAAATTTCCTCTCGTGTTTTCGAGATTTCACCTTCCGGTGGTATAGTATTCTTCAATTTCTGCTGCTGGTTAATCCCGGACTAAGTCCGTTAGTCGAGTCGTATGTGCTTTTTTTTTTGCTACGATCATGAGCGCCTTAATAATCTGTATATCTATCGCTCCCTATAGTCCGAGACCGGAAGATTGAGCCGCAAAAAGCGTTATTATCAATAATGTAACCACTTCCCAATGGCATAACATGCCTGGGCGTCGAGATAAGCTCTTGCGTACTTGACAATTCGGAAATGTGACAGAATAGTCGTTGGTAATATTGTATTCGCAAATATATCTTGGGATATTTGCGAATATAATAATATCAATGGCGTTTCGACGTCGAGATGGTCGGACAACAGAGGCCACATAATGCCAGTGTGACCGATTAATGTGGTAGCGTAGTAACCCAATGTTGAGCTTATGACTCCAGATTTCCAGGTGAAGATTTTACCCAGAATTCGAAGCAAGAAAAATCAGATCAAATAGTAAGGTAAGTGGAGCACAACAGAGATCCAGTGGTCGACTAGAGTACGAATAAAGGAGGAACGTTCCCAGGCTCCGAGCAGTTGTGACTTGTGAAGTTTCCGGGTTCAACTTGACGACCATGATTAAAAGATAGGGACCTGAAAACCGTGTTATCCTCAACGAAGGTCGCCACTGCTGTTCCACGTTGTGGGGCTTGCTCATCGATGGCTTGAGAGCACCAGATTATATAATCACCTTTCGCCTTGCTTTTCGCGGTCGCTATGACGATCCACTATTTCCGACCTCGTGTATTACTAGTACAGGCATGGTCACAGGTTGAGCAGGGAAATAAAGATAAAGTGCGTTATTCTCTTCAATTCAGAGCCCCCATTGAGTCAAGGACAATTTGTGCTCCATGATATCATAATATCTCTATCACGCTATCACCAATTTCCGCCTTCAAGTTGACTCCAGGCTGCTCTTAACCTCGAGAAGGCGGCGCTGTGTGACCAACGTGAACTGAACAGTCCCACCGAAAGAAATGCAGAGCGCGTCCGGTATCAATGAGAACGCATCAGACCGAGTGAAGGAGATCTCGGTGCCAGAGGATGAGGGACTGATGCTGCATATGACGGTAGACCAGGTTGTGGAGTGATTGGGTTACACATAGATGGCATGTCAGTCTGGAGTGTGTTTGGTCAGTGAGGCCACATCATGTTCACGTTTGCGAGACAACTTGAAGAGTACGAAAGAAACCCTGGCACCCCTTCCTCTTCGCCAGGAGACATCTCCCGCTCTTAGGCCCTACGCCACACTTAATACATGTGGAGCCCAACAGCTGTTAACCCTGTGCAGGAAGGTTTTTAGCATTTAGCCTTCGTCATGTCAAGGAAAGCTAAGGGTAAAGTGATCACGTGATTCCATTTAGCTCTGGAACAACTACTCCAACTTAGTACAGCTTTGAGGACCCACTAGTCGACCTCTTAGTAGGCGCCACCCTCAAAACACAACTCCGGGATCCTTGGTCGAGCCATGGGCTTATCTTGATGTAGATCGCTTTTGTCAGGTTCCCGACCCGGACGTCATAATTTACGCAAGCCAATGAGCATGTGAAGGCGCGATCTCAAGCGTTAACCGGGGCCAAGGCATGGCCAAGGCGAGGTATTCGCAAAGAGGCAGCCTCGTGTACGGAACAAGGGTGCGTAAACCAATGCCAGTAATAACGAGTTAATCCCGGGTAAAGTGCTGGCCCATCATCGGAGTCACGTTGTCGAAGCAATGCAACGAGATTTCCAGGGGGGCACTCGGAGTCCCAACTCAAAGCACGAGGTGAACTGGTGACTGATGATGTATCTGACTTTGCGCAGAAAGTGGCAGCAGTACGGAGGAAACGACAGACAGGAGCTGAGCCTCTCCGCTTTAACGCAAATCAGGACCGGGGTTCTTGGATGGCATATTTCAGACCGCCACGACCTTTCCACACAGTGAAAAGCTAAATACGTCGGCCTTATTTGTCAGATATTGTGTACTTTATGAATCGGGATGACCCAGGGCCGGGGCAACGTTGCCCCTTCCCACCCCGTGCCCAGGTAATGACGCCACGTATAAACAGGGGTCCTTTTTATTTTTATTTTTAAAGTCTGCATTTATATTCCGAAAAATGGCAAAGGCGCGGTCCCCCGGGGGTATTGTAAAGGCAGCTGAGGAAGTAAGGAGCGTAGCAGTGTACTCGCGGTTTCGTGGTTGCGTGGGGCGATCTAACCCAACCGTTACCCCGGCCAAACCCGTACCCCAAGACTGGGGTTGGGGTCTTTACGGATTAAGCAGCGTGAAGACATACCCTTAGCCTTACCCCACAGTTACCCTACCCTCAACCTCAAACCCCGGGGGGTTGAGATACCCTATTGATCATTAGCCCCAGACCCTTTCCTACCATCACCTTGGGCACATTGCGTTTGCGCCCGATGCGTTTTACTTTACCCTTTCTAAGCGGATGGGGTTGATTTGAGTGATTGCTTCTCCGTCGTACGTTAAATAGTACTCTTTCTCGCACGAGTCTGATCCTCCACAATTCCCTCCTTGACTTACTTTCCCTTTCACACGTCTCCATGTCGTTACCGCTACACGACCGCGACTCTCGGTTCCAGACTACTGACTCCTCTCGCCACTCAAGTACTTCTTCGCTCAGCTCAGGAACGATTTCTCCTCCAACCTCCCTTGACAGCAACCCAATTTCTGATGGGGGATATTACCACGGTCCAGTTCACCACTCTCAGACATCGAGTCACCGTGAGAGTGGCAGCATTCTCACCAAAGTTGGCACCACCCCTGGCAATCCATTACCCCTAGCTAATAAAGGTGACCGAGTTGCCGTTGGCCGTACTCGACATGTGAGTGCTGGCCCAACTTCCAACGTCCAAGCTAGGATGGTTGGCTCAATTGACAAGATCCAGGTTCCGGCGAGTACCCTTCCCGAAAATATCGCAGTGCTACCCCCCTCTTCGATGAACATCCCCCAACCTACGCCAAGCTCAGCCAACGATGCGCGAGCTATACTGGCTAGCCCACTCGCCCAGGCTGAGTTTTTCCCACACGGAATTCTGGCTGCCGGTGGGACTGGCGGTATCCCACCTCCTAGGGGTGGTCCACCTGTCAGCGTCCAAATTGCGAAGGGCGATACCGAACCTCCGGCTGGTGACGCAACCGACGTTGCTGAACCTCCGAATGATGGCCTAGACAAAAATGTTCCCGTTCGAGAGCTTCTTGGCCTCGCCAATCCCGGGAGTGGCTACCCTCCAGCTACTGAGGCGATCAGATATCTCCTTCAGGCTGTGGGACGCGATGTCGTGTCTTTCCGTCGTAACACGCAGGTCTCGTACATGTTCGTGGAACGTGCACGAAACCTCGTCAACGCGATCAACAAGTACATCGAAAAAGTGGAGGATAGTTGCGATCCAGACTGGGATAGCTTTATGAAGTTTACGACGGCTATCGAGCCACTGGAAGAGTGAGCTCATCCGATCATGTGTCAGACGTGCGCACTGATGCGATGCCTTGTGCCCAGTATCTTGTTCAAACTTCTCGCCGTCACGGAGGATGAGAAAGAGGGATACTTCTCTAGTACACGTTCCGTCTTACATTGCATCGTATCAGCCGAAATCTGGGCCAAGAACAGATATGAGCTCCTGGACGCTCTCGAAACTGTCGATACCCGCCAGGAACTGGTGGTAAGACGAGCATGCAATACTCGTAAGTTGTTGCATGTACTCATAGGAATCTAGGATCTTTTAGACCAGCCCAACACCAGTCCCCGCAAAGAGGAGCCCCAAGAGGCACAAAGTCACGATGACAAGACGCTTCTCATCGAGATAAGGGATACAATTGACAAGCTCGTCGGAAATAAGAAGTATGTGTCAATGCGTATCCTGGGTTCTTCTGTTTTTTAATACTGCGCACAGGTTTCCTGCTTATGTGTCAAGAGTGAGAACCACTTTGGAGACGCTGCAGGCGAAAGTCATTCGCGGGTCTCATCCAGACGTAAGGTTCATTCACGCAGGGACTGTTCTTGTATTCACTTATCGGGCACAGTGGCTGGCAGTTTTTACTGTCAAGACAAGTATGCTTGTGCACGGCATACTCGAAATGTCACGGGCCGCCGAGATTGATCGGGAAGTTCTGGCCCATTTGAGGTCGAAGGCTGTTTGGGCGGAGGCCTTTGTGTGAGAGTTCAACTTCATGTTTCTGAGGTCACCTTAAACCCATATTTCCCAGCCTGGTAGACGCTTTACTGAGCGAGGATGAGGGTCAGCATACCCTACCCCAACGCATCAAAGAGAAATATGACAGGTTCATTCTGACACTCAAGGTGAGCCTTGGTTTGTGCTCTTGATCGATCAAACTCCATATATCCGTGATAGGGGGCAAGCAATGTCACACTCCCACAATCATACGTGGACCTCGTGAAGCAAGCTGGTCGCATACGCCGGCCGTTCCAAGCACAAGCATTTGCCTTTGTCATGCTCTGTCGCGCCTTGGCAGAGAAATTCACCGCAGTCGCGGATTCTCTCACAATCACAGACGAGAATATCGCCTCTGTCGAGATGTATGTGTATACTTTTGGTTCCTAGAATACCCGTTGACGCAGACATCCCCCCCAGTGCGTTCAACGAAACCTTCGCCGCACTGAAAACCGCAGAAAGGGCTGCCTTTGAGCTCAAAGATTTCGACTTGACAAACTTCTCGCAAGACGCAACAATCAAAGCGTTCTCAGTGGCGGAGTCTCTACTCCAGGAAAGCTTCGAGTCCTTTAATGTATGCCCTCTTCTATGCTCTCTGTCTAGTTTAGCATTGAGCGCCTCCCCAATAGCTGGGCGCAGAATGGCCGCACAAGCATTCAGATATTTCTTCTGCATTCGAGAGGGACAAGGAACGTATGGCACAACTGAATTGCTCGTTTAAAAAGGTGAGCCGTATGGCAAGAAGCAGGAAAAATCTCTAACGGTGATGAAATGCCAAAGGGTCTCAACAACACGACTCCAAAGATTTGGGTTAATGTCCGCATATGCGACCAAAGATACGATGGGACGGTACTCGTACATGCCTCTGGTACGCCACCTTTTATTCTCAAAATTGTATACTGAGGAGAGATTGCGTTCTAGTTGAGGGGGAAAGAACGATGCGCCTATCTGCTCTGCGTTGGAGCGTGGCTGAAGCCCTCGACGGAGAGCACGCGGCCAAGCAGGCACGCTCAAGTGGCACTTTCTACCAGCTGAAGAACAATCAGTGGTCAGAAATCCAGGACTTACAAGCGACCCTCGACGAGATTGCAAATGGAGATGAGCAGATCAAACTTAGGCTTGTCGTTCCTGAACTGATGCCCTAATTCGTTGTATGGTATTTTCCTTTTCTGTTCTGTGGGTTCTGAGGGTACAGTTGTTCCACGGTTTGTGCGGCTTGTTCAGCCGTGATATGTGCCAGTGAGAGCACCAGAATATATAATCACTTTTCGCCTTGCTTTTCGCGATCGCTACTAGTATGACGATCCACGGTTTCCGACCTCTTGTAATACTAGTGGCATGGTCACAAGTTGAGCAGGACAATAGGTCATATTTTGTAGCATTTCGGAACAACAGCTCATATAACAGAGTCTATCCAGATAAACTATGAACATGTACCGTAGTCCAATTCGATCCGTGTACAAAGTTTGACAAATCAAGCCAAGTTTCCTGTTTGCCTGCAATCCAGACCGTGTTAGCTCTATGAAAGTATGTCCGGTGAATCTGGGGAATCCATAACAGAAGTTCACCCCCTTCGCCACACATCCACCCATCACTATTAACCAAAAACTCGTTCATAAAATCGATCTTCTCAGTATCCTCCATTCTGACCTTCTTCACACGAACCGTATGATCTTGTGAGGCTGTGACTCGGATGTGCTGCCCGTCCGGTGACAGTGCAACATGTTCGGAGTCGACCGGTATAGCCTGAGTGAATCCAGGAATTGGGCTTGCTACCTCTCCGAGTCCTGATGGGGCATCCCACATGCGAATCGTGTGATCTGCTGAGGATGAGGCTATGTGCTTCCCATCTGGCGAGAACGCAGCACATAACACTATATTAGTGTGTCCAATGAATGGGGAAGCTATGGCCTCTCCTGTTGCGACATCCCACAGGCGAATCGTACGATCATTCGAGGTCGAGGAGATACACTGCCCGTTTGGTGAAAATGCAACCGAGTTGACTGGGAGGGAGTGTCCAGTAAACGGGCTCGCTATGATCTTTCCTGTTGTGGCATCCCACACACGAATCGTGTGATCGATCGAGGCCGAAGCAATGTGCTTCCCGTCTGGAGAGAATGCAACAGATGTAACAGCATCAGTGTGTCCAGTAAACGGGTCTCCTATAACAACTCCTGTTGCAGCATCCCACATACGAATCGTGCAATCTTTTGATCCCGAGGCGATCTGCTGCCCGTCCTGCGAGAATGCCACCGACATAACCGGATCTGTGTGTCCAGTAAACGGGCCCGCTATGACCTCCCCTGTTGCGGCATCCCACACGCGAACTGTCCAATCATTCGAGGCCGAGGCAACAAGATCCCCATCTGGTGAAAATGCAACACAGCTGACTGCATCAGTGTGTCCAGTAAACAGGCCAGTTACTACCTCTCCCGTTGTAGCATCCCACATGCGAATTGTGTGATCACGGGAGGCCGACGCAATGCGCCGCCCGTCCGGTGAGAATGCAACGGATCTGACCCGATTGGTGTGTCCAGTAAATGGCCCTGCGGTGGCCTCTCCTGTCGTGACATCCCACACGCAAATTCTGTGATCGTGCGAAGCCGAGGCGATGCGCTGGCCGTCTGGTGAGAACGCAATCCAAGCGACCCAATCGGCGTGTCCAGTAAACAGGTCCGTTATGACCTCCTTGGTTGCGACACCCCACACACGAACTGTGTGATCGAACGAGGCCGAGGCAAGGCGCTGGCCATCTGGGGAGAATGCAACAGAATACACCTCATCGGGGTGTCCAGTAAATGGGTCTGTTACAGCCTCTCCAGTTGTGGCATCCCACACGCGAATCGTACAATCGTTTGAGGCCGAAGTGATGAGCTTCCCGTCAGGCGAAAATGTAGCAGAGTTGATGCGATCTGTGTGACCAGTAAATGGGCCCGCAATGACCTCTCCTGTTGCGGCATCCCACACACGAATTGTGCGATCATCCGAGGCTGAAGTGATGCGCTTTCCATCTGGCGAGAATGCAACAGATCTGATCGTGTTGGTATGACCAATAAACGGGCCTGCTACAATATCCCCTGTCAAGGCATCCCACACGCGAATCGTGCAATCATGTGAGGCTGAAGCGATGCGCCGCCCGTCACATGAGAACGTAACAGATCTGACAAGATCGGTGTGTCCAGTAAACGGGCCAGCCACAACGCGTCCTGTTGTAACATCCCAAACCAGAATGGTGCTATCTCCTGAGCCTGAGGTGATGCGCTGGCCATCTGGCGAAAATGCAACAGAGCGGAGCCAGTTGGTGTGTCCAACGAATGGGCCTGCTACGAATTCTCCAGTTGCGGCATCCCACACCCGAATCGTACCGTCGTTCGAGGCCGATGCGATGCGGCGCCCGTCTTGCGAGAGTGCGATAGAAAACACCCCATCAGTGTGTCCAGTAAACGGACCCACTACGAGCTCCCCAGTGGTGGCATCCCACACCCGAATCGTGCGATCCCGTGAGCCGGAGGCAATGAGCCGCCCATCTGGAGAGAATGCAACTGACTCGACGGATTCGCTATGTGCCGGAATCGTCATCTCCAGTGCTGGCCAATGAGTCAACTGCCCGCGTTCCAGGGAAATCGTGTGAGGAAATTGGCCAAGGTAACGTTTGATGATGTGGGAAGAAGATGGTGCGAATGGCAGCGCAGATATATATATGTGCGGAGCGCTCCTGGCAATAGCCATCCCAAAGTACCGCACAAACGAAGACGCATCATCCACAAATGCTAACAAGTTCTCCATTTCCGTCTGGGAAGGCTGCTGTGATTTTACCCAATGGTCACTACATGTCATATTCAATTATGGGATATACATACCTTCGTTTGGTCAGACCGCAACCAGGATTTCAGAGATGCCAATGCTGGTGAAGCAACGCTGACTTTGCTCTTGATGCTAAGCACTTCCAGCCAAAATAGGAGCTTCGTCTCGAACAGGGATCGAAATTTCATAAAGAGGTCTTTCTCGAAAGAAACATGTTCTAAATGATCATCCCAGAAAACGCAGGCATACGATAATCCAGGTGGAATGTGTTTGGAAATTCGTGATTCAAGGTCTGGAGCATCGTTGTTCGCAACATATGACGATTCCAGTTCGCAAATGTTGAATTTGAGTTTGTCCAGCATTAGGCCAATGCACGAATGTGCTAGTTCACGGTGGGAATTCCCAAGGTCAACATAGAATTCGTGCTCTTTCTATTCGTTAGAAAGTCACGGAATGACGTGTGGAGTGGGACGATCGGACGCGTTCGATCAGGTGATGCCACGTTACTCAGCAGTGAGCCGAGGTGGCGGAGCATTTCGATAACTGGGCGAGAATCCTCGGGGTCATCAATGGGGGCGTGCCGACGCAGAGAGATCAGGGAATGAAGGGATAGTGGTTCGATAGCAGCAAAGAGCTGTCCCATGACCGAACGAAATAGGACCTGTGCTTCATGCGGCTTGAAGTACCCTTCGAGAACTTCTTCATATAGCTTGTCTAGCGGATCTTGTCCATTCCGATCTCGAGAGTGTCCTAACAGCCGCTGTACGCACTTCTTCTCACTAAACCCAAAGCTAGCAGGAGGCCTATTTATGAATCCACATGCAACGGCTGCCCACTGGAACAAGCCTTCTGCCGCCTTGGCCAGTTCGGCACCATGGACCTTAAATACCTCCGGAGGAAGCTTCTTCTGAAGGTACATCCGAATATCTTGCTCTGTCTTGGCAGCCAGTTTTGCATCATCCATATAGAGCGTATCGACAGATGATGCTTGTGCGAACGCAGATTCGATTCCATCTTCTAGCCTCGAGGTGACGAGTACACGGATTCGGCTGGTAGCTTTTCGAGATATTCGGCGATAAATGTGTGAATACCGATTGGGCCAATCGCATCACCACTCTCATCCAGTGCATCGATAACGATAAGATAGGACCGGGAAGTGACAGATTCTTGAGCGGATCGAGGAGGAGGGATTCGAAAAGCACACGATAGTCCCGGGTACCACAAAGAGATGGATTCTCACTAAGAACCCTCCCGAGAGCCACTTTGAACGCACGATTTCGATAGGAGAGGTCTCGACTGATCGTCGTGAAGAGCTGGTAAGCCTCGTCTCTTGACTGCTCCTTCCTCAGAAAAGCAAAGTAGGAGCCGAGACACTTCTTGTCGAAATGACGCGCAACTTCATGAGCGATCGATGACTTCCCCGTCCCTGCCTGACCAAGGAGGACGAGCCCACGTTGAGATTCAGGATTCTCGACCCACTTGACAATATGGTCAGGAAATCTTCTCGTGTGCCTGGAAGACAGCGCCTCTCATCTCCGAATCGCCATCCTCCTTTGTAAGGCAATTCTCTGATTATTGCACCCAGCTCTGTGCCCCCCTTGTCAGGTTGACGATCCGACAACCGTTTCACCGTAAGCACGCACCAGCTTCTAGCACAGAAATCTCTGTCGTGACAGTAGCACGAGCAAGGAAATTGTCTCGCAGTCGGAAGAGGTTCGTGCGATACTGGTCTATTTTCCCATCAACCTGGCCAACAATACTCTTCAAAGTACGTTTCCTACAAATCACATGTTTAATTATCACCAACGAGAGGCCAAGAGGACGTACCAAGTTTCACATCCTCAGCGTACGAGCTGATAAACTTGGCACATTCAGAGACGCATTCCAGCATCTCCCCGAGGATTGTCACCTGCCTGGACTCTGGCTTGAGGTTCCTTAGAGTGTCAGCCTCTTCCGCAAACTCGAACGCATCGCGTATCGCCTCAAGTAGCGTTTGGATGTTGTCGTCACGCTGAACCTGTTGTAGCAAAGTCTGGCGGGATGAAACAAAAAATGATGAATATCCCAGATACGGTAATAAGGGAGAATGCAAGGAGACAAACCTCGGGGATCTTCGAGAGCAGACTCCATGCTAGACTTGCATACGGATTCAGCTGAAGAACGGAAATTAGTGAAGACGACTGGTTAGAAGCCGATAATGGTCATACTGCTGCGATTGGAGGATGGTGTCCATCACCCATTTCATGACATTCACAGCGGTCTTCCACGTATCAATAGCATTCATAGCTCCCTCGGCGCGACGAAGAGTTGTATCTGTCTCACGCAGTGGCCTGTCTGCTACTGGTCGCATACGACTACCGCTCTCAATGGGAAGGTCACCCTTCTGAGATGACGGAGACACGAACGCGGTAACTGACGTGAGTTGCATGGCTTCAGCGTTGATTGGGACAATAAGACGTACAGCACTTCCTTCAGCAACAGGGATATGAGCCACCGTAGGGCTAGGGATGTTGACTACCCCAGTCAGAGAGGGACCCGTATCGGCTGACATGGTAATCGTTAGGGAGAATGTGTTCGATTCCGTTGAATGTATATTGGGCCCATCGGCACTGGTGAAATCAATATCGACTTCTATATATAGCATGCTCAGCATGAAGTATGAGAAACAATTCTAAGAAACAGACGAACCATGTCGGGGCTCACAGACTATCTCTTTCCTTCCAACAAGAATGTTTCTCGTGATGGTCTTCTTCGCATAAACGGACACTCCAATGCGTGACAGTGGTTGTACGGCACTGCGGGAGACCTCAGTTTTGTATAGGAATAAAAATGTGTGATCTCTCACAATGCGTCGACTATATCGTTCCACTCTACGCGCTGAGCCACGCTCCGCACAGATCTTGACTCCCACGTTCTCTCCCCATAGGTCACAGTGACATGAAATCGTCTTTTTTTCCCAAGGAAGGTCTTGAGACGGGGTAGATCTTGAGCTCTGAGTACTGGAAGGGGACAGATGTTTTCTGCTTGTCTGAGGGTGATCATAGAGATACGTACCAGTCACCTTCAGCAAGCCTGGTTGGATTTCGCTGGGTTGAGGGCGACTGATTGAGCTTACACCTGGCCTACGATAATGATTAACAAAGGGACATCGGGTGAGAGACGTTGGCATACAAATCTGTGCTCATCTGAGTGTATGCAAATGTATCCCGTAGATTGAGATACAGGTAAGACCTGGAAGGAAGGAGGAGATACTGTACTAGAGACCGGGACGGTAATCACTGGCCTGACGGCGCTTCTTCCTCGAACCTCATCAGGAACAAACAACAATAACAAACATCAGTCAGGGTTGTGGAACGCACGATTCTGGTGCTCCTCCGTCTTCTCGAGGCATATTATATGGCGTAAATTCAAAACATGGCCTTGTTACCGACTTGCCGTCGCCAGCTCCCCCATTCCCCAACTTAAGCAGGACTGAGCATCCTGAAAAGCGGGTAAATTTAAAAAGGTAGTTGGATCGCGCCCTATCGCATCGGCTTCGAGACGACACTTTGTGCCAGTGATTCGGAGACCTGTTTGTTATTAGGAGCCCACTTTACTTACCCCATGGACTTCGATCACGTGTCAAGTCATCCGAGCCTCAAAAGCAGTTTTTGGTCACGGTCTTCATAATAGATGATCTTCGACCCGACTTATCGCGCTTTGTGCCGATCGCTACGACCCTAAGTGTAGGCTTCTATGTGGATTAGTGTCTCTACTGACCCGGCCCCGCCTTCCTTGGCATGGTTCTACGAGTCGACGCATGCTTTCAAAACTTAAACAACCTCTACATAGAACAAGTCATGACACGGGATAGGCAACATATATATCGCCAGTTTTCCGCCCTCTAAATCTATGACAAACAGATACATTACTAGTACATGACGACAAGATAACAAAAACAGAAGAAGAGAACTGCAACATGTTCATCAAGACCGTCGAACTCTGGGGAATAAACCATACAGTAGTATATCATGCCAGGGTCGTATGAGTCTGGGTAGTGGTACCGGCACACACGTCATGATGACAATGCCGCTATTACTTGGGGCCAACCAGGCGGGGCCTAGCCTTGAGCACGAGCCACGCAGGCGGTCCAACCCCTCGCGGACACTCCGGCGCCCAAGTTTCAGAAGGACGTGACGTCGGTAACGCCAGCGTGGTACGATTCGCTTTGGCAGGTGATTTATACCACCGCATGGCCTAACAATCAGAGAACAGAGAAAGGCTATCAGAGGGATACACAAGGGCGCGCGGTGGAATGGGGATTGGGGACAGCGGGGGCGGGATGACGGCGTGGGAAGCGTAGCGGACATTGTACAGTTACCCGACGCTGAGATAAGCACAGACAACGCGGCTTCATCGAGCTTCATCCCTAACCACTATATCCTCGAGCAGCACCCGACCCGCCAGCGGGTGCGACGAAATTATGCGCCCGATGACGGTGCATGCATAAACGAGGCGGACGTGTACGAACCGAACCATGAGGCGTCATTTGGGCCACCGCGAACGCGGCGTGTCTCAAGGCGAAGTACCCCCGGAATACTGTGTTCCATGTGTGGCAGGGTATCGGCTGGGCTGGCACTGCTGATGTGAGATACGTCTCAGGTGGACTAACTTGCTTCAGCTTATGGCGACGATACGAAGAACGAGAAGCGAAATGGACGTTCGACGTTGAGGAGCTCTTGCTCGCTCGCCTCTGAGCAATACTCACTACCCGATTTTGGTCAATGCCCTCCTAGGTCAAGTTGTGGTGATCGACGTTTACTTGGATGTCACCTTTCTCACTGGCACATGGCATACGGAATGAAAACGTAACGTGCCATTGGCATTGAAATTGGGCGTAAACTTCAAGTTTGTGACCTTTTTTTCAACTTTTTTGATCTCGCCTCGATTACAGTACTTTTTTTTCCTTTTACAAGCCATCGAAGTCTAACACACTTCAGTACAGGTTTCGTGATGACAGCACCGTGGCAGACGTTCATTGAAAGCTAGTTGCACGACTTTGCCTAAAGGAGTCTATCGCCGGCGATTGGCGAGCTATAACAATGGTGATGGTTTCCACATTGTGCTTTTCCCCGGTAAGGGGTATACCGTGACCATCGTGGGACGGCCGGATGGCCACGCAATCATAAGCAGCGTAAACGCCACTTGTTGCCTCAGTGCCAGTGGCGGCTCGTCGCACCGCGATCAGGAATAGAATTGGAGATAAAAAAAACAACGGGGGTGCTTGTTCGGGTTGTGATGGGGACAGACCTTGGGAGAGGAGCGACTTTGAAAGTCCTTCGTTGCAGATATATACATACAGTATAGTGTATATAATGTATCGTATCGTACACCAGTGGATCCCACAGCCTTTCCTAAAAACGGTCCAATTTGTGTGCTTTTTCCAATTTAGACTAGGGCCATCATTCGTACAAAAGCGCTACCAGCTTCTATCGTACCTTTTTGCGTTTGCGCGACGAGTCCATCAGCAAGACGTCCCAATGAAACTATTTAGGGGTCATTCAAGACGTTGACCTATCCAGTGGAACACTGGCAGTTCTGGTGAACCGAACTGATGCTATCGCTCCTGCGACAGGCAGAGCCGCTTGAAAATGCCGCTGGGTTTCTACCGTTATGGGTAGACCAGCGAGAGCAGCGTTTTGTTCGCGGAGATTGAACACGAGACGGGATACGAGGGTAGTGGAGAGCCTATAAATTCACAATGAGTGGTGAAGTAGATAATGTTACGGAGCCCGAGTCAAGACTAACACGTTCGTCCAGGTTGCGGTGGAGCTTCTTAGTAAAGGCTGTTGTCGGCAAAAACGATAATGCGATGACGTTAAAACGAGGCCCAAACGCTATTAATGTGTGGTCACGAACCGGGGCATACTGGGCATAGACTTAATTATACCTGAAAGCACATAGATGCAATGTTGGCGTACCCGAAGAGTCAAGATATTTGCTAAATTCATAATGGAGAGAATCCTTAAATTTTAAGAACCGTCAGAATCTTGTCAAGAAAAAAACGGAATAGTTCATACGAGAAATACATGGTTCCTAATATAGATGATCAGGCTTTGTGCGCAGGATAATCGGTTCGGCGCACCATCGCGGACAATCATGTCCAGTAACCGTACGCCTTTCCCCAATGTAAAGGCCTTGTATAGCGTGAGGAAGAATATCACGCCGTCAAAGATGGGCATGCCAATCCACGCTAAAGCACCATCTGTTCCGTTGGTTATTGGTGCTGCAAATACTTTTACCCAGCAACTTACATCGACCCCTGACACGAAGATGACATGGTGATGAACCTCATCATTATGAAGGATCAGGCACATACCCTAGATATGGGGTGAACTGGTTACACCCATAAACACTGGATATAACTGGGAGTGTTGATTCCCTTAAGCGATAGCTTGCGATTAGCATCACCTTGATAAAGAATGGTGAGATACGTCATACGTGTAACTTGCACGTATCTAAACAGACATACAGATGCATTGATAGCTGCTCCTAAGCCAATCATCATAAGAACTCCCAGGAGACGGGGACTTCGACCATACAGGGCGTATACACGGATTAAGCAGAGAGCTCCAAGAGGGTTATGTTCAGGGCCAGTGAGATAGGAATGAAGTGCGCCGGGACGTACTGCCAGAGAGCATCTGTAAGACCACCAAAACGAACAAGTTGAACTCATGTATACCCAGACAGCTACGAACTAATGAGTAATTTGTGGAAATATACATATTGGAGGCAACTTACAACTGCGCGGCCAAGCTCCGATGAGTCTGATTTTGAAATCAGAACTTGAATGACAAACTCACTTGCAAAGTCCACGGGACAAAATACGATACGACTATCGGAAGGTATGCAAACACAGGGAGGTAACGATTGAGAAAGCAGGCTACTGTAAACCACCCTAGCTTGTTGTGTGGGGGCCACAGGAATTGAATTTCCCGGGATAAGGTGATCAGATAGTCATAATACAATATTGCTAGAAACGAACAAGCAGAAAAAAGTTACGAGTTCGCGCCGCCGTCAAGTCTGCGAGTGGAGAACTCACCTGTGGCCGAGAGATTTAAAATGGAGCTAAGAAACCTAGAGCGAATACGAATCAATTAATGAAGAAAGCGCACTGGAGGAGAGTCAACTTACACTTGTTCTCCAGGATGTGGGCCAAGGTTCATGTCTGCCAGGGACATATCGAGCTAAACCAGCTAGTTCTTTCCTCGGGAGAAAACAGAGCTGCGGGACCTGCATGGGAATTATATATAGCATAGACAGGGTATGTGCGCAGGGAGCAGTAACCATGGATCTGCGCAATAATTCTCATGAGAACAACCAAATTCACGACATGGGGTATACGGGACAATGTCCATGATGGGATCGCCCTTCTAGAACAACATTGGTCCTGTGTCGTCCAGGAGAAGTTGACTCAAGACTGAGTTGTTGCCAAGAAGTTGGACATCGTGACCGAGCACCGCAATTTGTCGCAGACGGAGCAGGCATCATGATTACATGTTATGTCTCCGCCGAAATCTAACTGAAAGTGGCAATAGCACGTGAGTTTGGGCGACTAGCGCTGTACGGGGATGACGGCATGGACGGGGATGACTTTTTCCCACAAACCCCGACATGAAACAAAAGTTGAGCCACCTACAGTCATCATATGTCAAGCTCTAACATTGACATGTATGGTAGAATTCTGTACAACATCCATTCCGGTCCATTTGTGTCAAGAATTTGTTTCAGCAGACTAAAAAGCAGTTTAAAAGGTGTATTTTGAAGCTTCGGACGTCCGGAAAAGATGTCTATCTACAAAACTTTTCATCCCTCATGCAATGCATTGTCCCAGTAAAATCAATTCTTCGAGGCCATATGTGGTGTGAAGATTGACGCAGGCGAGGACGTGATAATTAGCGCGCAGGTACATTGCCAGCTTCGCGGCGGCCAGAGTCGGGGTTGTCGCGACTGTGGATCACTTCATCTGCCTGGAAAAGGACAGTGCCCGGAGAAGACCGGAATCGAGGAGAGGGGTGGATCTGCTACTGTATAGAATTTGATTCGGTTCCTGAAAGATCCTTTGCGCTTTGGCGCCTTGCACGATCGACAAACGGATCTGCAACGAACGTACTGTAGCCGGGCAAAGTTGTCCCCTCTGTTCCGGAGGTCGGGTCATCAAAGGCTCTTTCTTCTTCAAATTCGGTCACCCGAGAATGACAAACACTCTATGCCCGTGTGGAGGACCAGATGCGATGATTCTCACGGAGCGCGTCCCCTGCTGGGAGTGGGTCACTGTGGGCGGGAGCAAACTGAGGGTGGATCACCGTGACCCACATGCAAATTCTTGTGAAAATTTAGCAGCACCAACGAAAGCCAAGACAAACGGACAATACGAAGACTCATCAGATCCCCTAAGGCCCAATCTGCAAATCTCAGCCCGGATATAACTTTGAATCAGTGGCCGATTGGCCTTAGGACTTCATGATCCACGAATTATCGACTGATACTGTGGACAATACTAAATGTTACGCCAAAGACGTGCAACGCTGTTCCGCAAGCAGAAGAGCGATTCGTAATGTAGCACGAACCGCCGGCACAAAGCTGCACAATGCAACAGTGCACGTTATGCTTCTTTGTCGCACCGCTAAAAAGGTTCATGAATCCGATCAACACCGTGACTCCGAGTCCATACTAGTACACGTACTTGTAAAACTCTTAGGCCCAGTGGATCCAGGGCAGGCAGGTTCCATGGACTATGACTGGGGGCGGCCGACATGGCTTAACAAGGAAACTTACGTCCTCTGCAAACAAATGGAAGTGCAGGGGTACGTTTGACCTATGACGGTGGGAGTTACAACAGGGCGTGTTTTCCACGCCTGTCCGTTTCAGATCTGGATGGGGTAATTCTGCAGATCCACTACTGCAACCGAGAAAATCCGAAGATCCGCAAGTGCTGAAGGAGATGGGTAGCTTCTTGCGTCCGACTGGTAGAGCTGTGCTGGAGCTGTTGTCAGGGTCACCTATGTCTTCTCTGAAACCTCAGGGTTGGTAGTACTGTGTACTGATAAAGTACCTCGGCAAGGGGCGGGGTCCGCCGGGGACTTCGAACGCCGGTATAAGCGGTATTTCAAAGAGGGAGACCACCAGGCACCTACCGTAACTAACGTGCGTGGAAGACAGACGGAGGGTTGAGGGAGGCTTCGCCCGGACCAAAGTTAGGGCGAGGAATAGCGCTGTCATTGATGGGCTTGAGGCGTTTCGGAGTTCGCGGTGGCCCAAAACGACGCGTCAAGAATTGGCTCCATTCCTCAAGTTTTCTATCGCAGTAGTTACTGGTATGACGTGTAAGTAGCCCCACGGCAAGCAAGCATTGTGTTTCACTGTTGATCGATTATCCGTCGTGATCGCTGCATTGTTGGATCATATGAGGCCTTGTGGACAACACGCCAGAGCCAGAGCGTAAGTACACTGGGATCGTTTCAGTCTCCCTAGGCAGTACAATTCTGTCTGTCTTCTCCTTGTGCAGCATCTGCCCCGACAGGATCATACTTTGATATCTCCCCAGACTAGACGAGAAGCGAGCCGATTCTGACACTTCGTGGGGACATATTTAAGCAAGCGAATCTTTGATGTATCGCACTTTATTGCTGACATCATAAGGGAACCTTGAAGAAGGCATAGGGGCTATGGCAGGGGCCCGCGTTGCCTCGCCGACGCCGGTCTCGTCGGAGAAAACACCAACAGACTCCTGGAGGAAGGCTCCATCAGTTTCAATTGGCGCCTACTCAATGTGTGTTCAAAACGATGCGTACAATTGCAGTTCGATGTCCTAGGAGAAACTGCTTGCCCAAGCACACCTGCGGTAGAAAAGAAAAGCCCCGAGTGACATGACTATAAATAGGATAGATCAGGTGGGTCTGCGCAAAACTCGGTACGATGTTGCAGTAACGATGGCAATCCGCAGCAAATGATCTGCGCCCCGAGCTGAACGAGTGTAACGGCACAAGCGTCCGATTCTCCCCTCCAAGAGAAGCACGTTTCATCTGTACTTCACTGGGGCCTGAAAGAGAGGAGGGTATCCGAGTAGTCGTCAAATTTTATAAAAACTAGAAATAACGCTGGCAGGAGAATATCTCACCGTCCTCCCTTTACATCCCCCAACCAGATACGACGATAGAACCTGACGATGGGCTCAAGAATCGCTTGAATCAGCCTATTATCGAACGAGAACGTATGATTGTGGTAATAACAGGGATTGCACTGAGAAATACCATCCGCCGAGGATCATGATGAACCGCCCTGAACCCGGGCTGAACTAACGTAAGCTTGATGAGATCAAAAAGGGGGGCATCTCGATCTTAATCAAAGACGTTTTCAAGGGAAAAAAAACACTTGGAACAGGCTACAAAGTCCTAGTACCAAGTTTAGCTGCTTCTTCAGACAGGTGTCATCATCCATCAACACCTGCAGCCGCCATCCAGTGCGACTAGTTAAGTAAAAAAAAGTCAGCAGCTGGTACAAAAAGCTCACGGCGACACCGTTGACTGAAAAAGGGCATGCTGAGGAGTTGACTCGGGGGGTAGAGAGCCATCATCCAAAAGGAGGAGATAATAGTGTAAAAAAAAATAATTCTGAAATCAAATAAAGGAGGTAGGTGATGGGGACAATAGCGAACCCCCTCGAGTTTTTTTTTTTCGCTGATATGAACCTTCTCGTAGAGCAGCACAGACAGACAGCAAACCCCCGTCGTTCCTTCGGTTCCGAGCAGTACTGAGCCGGGGCGCAGCAAGTCAAAAAAGAAAAAGGCAAAAAAAAGCCGGAAACTGGAAGGGCGACAGAACGAGTCAAACTGGCAGGTACTAAGTACCGTCACGGTGAACAGGCGGGATCCAGTTGGAGGCGTTTAGAAAAAAAAAAACTTCAAAAAAAAAAAAACAGCAAGATAAAGGTAAATATTTCCAAGTTGTGACTTATTCCACGAAATAATAATGGCCACTGAGTAATTTTTTCTTTCAATCCCCGTCGATTGAAATTCGAGTGTACGACACTTTACTTTTTTTTCTTCATTCAACTGTGAGAGGTTGTCTTTTTCTTTTTTGGTTCTCAATTTCATTCATACAGAAAAAGGAAAGAAAAAACCATTGATTTTTTTATGCTTTTGGTTTGCGATGAAGAGACAAGTAAAACATGGGGGGGGGAATGAGAAGACAAAAGGAAAACAGAAGATCAGGGAGCGACGTATGGGATTAGGTTTCAAATTTTTCGTGAGCAGGAAGCGGTGCAAACGGACGAAAGAACCGGGAGATTCTGGATCATCATCAAGACTAGTGATATAAGGAGAGGGTGGGGAAGGAGGGGAGGGGAGAGTGCGATAACTACAGGGAACGCGCAAGTTTAACGACGACGACATACAGGTTTGTTTGCAAAAAAAGGGGATTTAAACTTTCGACAGAAAGACTTGAGCGCATCCGAACCCGCAAGGCATACACAAACGACAAAAAAAGGGCGAGGAAAGAGAGACACGAAAACGCACACAGAAAAAACCCGGGAGTCCACTCCGCTCATGAAAAAAGAATCAAACCAGGAGAAACATTTCTTTTACAACCTATGGGGACGGTGGCATGGGGATCGGTCCAGAACCCGTAGTGGGTGTAGTCACACCCTAGAAGGCAAAAAAGAATCAATGAATGGGCTAAACTGAACGATTCAGGAATACGGACCTGGGAGCGACACGCAGGACAATTATTACGGCCCGTCTCGAGCCATCGGTCCACGCACTCCTTGTGGAACACATGCCGACAGGTCAATAACCTCAAATCTTCCTCTGGGTTATAATCTTCCAAACAGATCAAGCACTGAAAAACCCCGTCAAAAAGTCTAATTTTTACGCAGGGGGAAGGGAAATCGAAGCTTACCCGATCCACGCACATGGGCGCGATTCGTCCAACCTTCTCGTATTCAGTGAGCACGCTGGGACGTATCACCTCGAGACCCGAATTATCAATGTCCTCTCTCGTCGCGGTTTGCGGCTTGACGTGTCCGAGCAACTCGGCGAGTTCCTCAAACGAATCGAGAGGGTCCGTACCGATCACCAGCTGGTGGTTCGGTGGGTAATATCCTAAAATGCAGTCTGATTAGAAATGTCTAAATAAATGTCACTTTTATGCTTACCGCCAATGACGTAGATGAAAAAGGTCGTCGATCCGTGCCCGTCATCACCCAGACGCGGTGCAGCACTGCCCTCGCCGTTGCTATTGTTGCTGCCGTTGCTCGACCCGGAGCCTTCACGCCGCGTCGTTGGACCAGTACCTTGCGCCTGTCGCAGCCCACGGAAAGCCTCTGCTGCCCGCGTAGACCACCGTCGTTCCCGATCGCGTGTGGGCTCAGAAGCGTTATGATCATCCTGATTGCCATCTTGACTTTGCCTTCGATCCTGCTGCTGCTGCAGTTGCGGCGGTGGATGATGCTCATCGTGCCCTCCTTCTGTGTGTCTGTGCGCCCCATGTCCGTGTCCATGACCATGGACAGATTGTAACCCTACAACGATGACCGGTACCACCGTATTCCCATCTGCCGCCGCTGGCGGTACCGGTGGCGGTGGCGGTGGCGTTGGAGGCGTTTGCGCATCCGTCGTGGGCACCGCAGCTCCGGCAGTGGTAGTGGCAGCCGCTGGGGCAGAGAAAGGTGTTGGACTAGCTGCTGGCGGCGATGGTGATGGTGGCCACGGAGGCGCTGGCGGAGCCCCATGCGGGACCACCATGGGCGGGAATCGGTACATACGCCACCAATTGATGCCTCCTGGTCTGCGCTCTGAACCCGCAATGGTACGCCGCGCTGCTTGTGGTAATGGTGGCGGTCGAGGCGGCGGTGGCGGCTCGGAAGGTGATGATGATGATGATGATGAAGGAACATCAGCAGGTGGCGGGGCTGAAGCCGGGGCTGGGGCCGTGACGGCCTCCTCTTCTGGTCCTCCTTCATCCTCGTCATGTGCATGAGCTTCGTCATCATCGGAAACGGATTCGTCATCCTCGTCATTATTCTCATCATCATCGTCTTGGGGAAGAGCGGGCAGTTCTTCGCCAAAGTCAGTCAACTGATCGTTTGTCGATAAAGTCGCCTCGCGGGGATATATTGAAGGCGGGACAGGCACATCGGTAAGCTCATGCTCAGGCTGTGCTTCCCGTTCTTGTTCTCGTACCCGCGCGGGCTCCGGTTCGGGTTCGGGCTCAGTTTCTGGCTGTCCCTCTTCCAAAGTCCGCCTCAAATCGACCTGCAAGTCTAGCAAAAAGCGCTCAAAGCTGTCCTCGGGTGGCGGTGGTCGCGGTTGTTGCTGACCTTGCTGTTGCTCACCTAGATTAACGTCTGCCGCTGGAGATGCCGGCTGTGATGGTGGTGATGATGGCGATGCACCAGGTGCAGAAGAAGATCTGGATCCGGATCCCGTCCCGTCATCAAGTCCCATACCCATATGGAACGCGCGCGCCATATCGGTAAGAAGTTGCGTGCGCGGGTCTACCGGGATCGTCGGCGGACTTGGGCCAGAAATAGGAGGAGCGGTGGGCTCGGGATCGGGCGGCGGAGATACTGCGGGGGGTGGTACGGAAGGAGTCATACTAGTAGAAGGACGGGAGGCCAAGCCAAACCGATCACGTAGTCCGGCAAACGCGCTACGCACGCGATCGCGAGTTCCCATTCCAATTCCAGCATTGGGTGTAGGGGAGAGCGGACGACTCTGCGTCTGACCGCGACCTTGCGTCGGGCTCTGACTCCGGGATGGCTCAAATGCGGGTGGGGGAGCGGGCTGTTGAGGAGAACCCTGGATGGGTGGTAGAGCGAGGCCAGAAGACATGAGGGGATCAGTAGAACCGGAGACGAGGGAAGCGGCTGTGGCGGCTGTGGCGACACTGAATATAAAAAAAAATGGGTACTATTAGCCCATGGAAAAGAATAGGGGTTAGAAAGATACCTGAGTAGGGTACCTAATACATCGATACTTGTCGGAGAGAGGGATAATGGGCGTGATTGGGGAATGGGCGGCTCTTCTGGCGCAGGCGGTTCCAACAGAGTTTCGGTGGGGCTCGACTCTTCCTGGCTCTCACTTTCTGTACCTGCTGCACTGGTGTCGGATGATGATTGTGTTGATTCCGGTGTGGCATAGGATGAGCGACGGGAGCGAATCGGGCGAGAAAATATCTCGGACAATCTCTGCCGGCGCTCTCCTGGTGGCGGTACCGACGAGGCACGCCGTGGCGAGGGTTCGCTAGGTTCCGGATTTCCAGTCTGGGAAACATCAGAAGTATGTACTACGCCCTGCACGACGACGAGTGTGCCTGCCGCAGGGAAGTTACGTCTCGGCTCAGGAGGTGGGGGTTGGGGAGGCTCTTCTGGTGGAGTGGCGGGCCTTTCCATAACGTTGAATGCCTCTGAATTGTCGCGACCTTGCTCGGGAGGAGTAGCATCGGGTTGTATGGCGATTGATGGAAGTGAAGTGGGGTCGTGGTTGAGGGCAGGATCACGTGGGGTAGTAGATGGTGCGGAAGCAGAAGCGGAAGTGGATGGGGAAGACAAGTCCGTTGTTGTTGGACCTTCGAAAGGTACAGAGTCGGGCTGGGAGACTTCCATGGTAGATGAACCGGTCGAGGATGGCCCGGCAGTAGAGGAGGTGGAGGAGGAGGAAATTTCTACGGCGCTTTCAGCGGGATCATCTTCTTTTGCCTTTCCTTTTGAATCAGGATTGGAACTTGAGGGTTGTGAAGAAAACGTTGAGGGTAAGGACGGTCGAGATGGCCCGCTTTGTTGGAGCTCATCCGACGGCTGTTGCTGTTGCTGCTGCTGGGGTTGTTCGGGATGTATTCTGGAAGGCTCTGCAGACTTGCGACGACGGTGAAAGGTCCACCTCTTGTTGTTGTGAGATTTATTGTCAGATGTACGTTGTGAACAACTACGGAGTGGGGAACGCAGGGTGCCGAGAAAGGACCTGCGGGTGCTTGGCTTGCGTGGGAGTGGACCTTGATTGTGTAGATCGGAGTTGTGATGAGATGTAGGATGAGAATGAAACGAGGTGTCAGTGTGTGTATCATCATCTGGAATGTGGGCTATAGGGATGTAGTTCGGGAGAATAGTAGGGTCGGACGACTCGTCTGGACGGTGACGAGAAGAAGTTTGACCCATTGTAAAGAGAAGAAATAGCGCACTGCGCTATATTAAAAGAGAGAGATGTGGATGGATGAAAAGATGTGAGAGATGAAGAAATGGGGATGTGAGCGTGTTGTAGGTGAGTCGTCGTAAGCCAAGCCAAGACCCTGTTGTGTTGTGTATGCTGCTGATGTGATTCGATGCGATGTTATGTAATTATTTTTATATTTATATTTAAAAGTCAACTAACTCAATTTAATCCCTCCCTCTTTCATCCGATTCACCAACTCTTCAACACTCAAAACCTAAAAATCAATCAATCAGTCTCCGACATATCACAAAAAAACACTTTTCTACACTTCACCTTACCACCCCCGACACGTTTCGGAGGTTCTGTCACCTTTATCGTTTCTAAAACCGGTGTCAAGTCAACCCCGAGATCCTCAGGGCTCAACTTTTCAATCGGTTTCTTCTTTGCCTTCATGATATTCGGCAGCGATGCGTAACGTGGCTCTAATACGATTTTTGTTAGTTGAAAAACCAAAAAAAAAAAAAGAATTAAGAGTACCATTAAGTCTAAAAAGCACAGGTCAGTCTTTAAGTATGACCCAAAAAAAAAATAGAAAACAGCCCAACATACCGCAGATCCGTAGTGATGACCGCGGGTAGAGTACACAACAGTTCGGCAGCGCCACCATCAATCTCGGTGCGTACCCGCACGACACGAGCATCCGCATCAACGTCCACTTTGCTCGCGCACGTAGCCTGCGCAGCCCCCAACAACGCCGCAAGCATCTGTCCCGTCTGTCCAAGGTCATCATCAATAGCTTGCTTCCCCATAATCACCAAATCCGTCTCCTCCCCAGAAGAAGTCCTTCGTCTCTCGATCACCGCACGCAGCGCCCGTGCTATCCCTAATGGTTCCGGAGCCGGCGCCGACTCGGCCAACTCGACGTGGATCCCGGTATCGGCGCCCATCGCCAGCGCCGTGCGCAGCGTCTCGGCAGCTTTGGGAGGTCCTAGCGTCACGACGGTGATAGATTTCACCTTTTCTTTCAAACGCTCGCGAAGCCGAATAGCTTCTTCAACCGCTAGAAAAGAATTATTATTATTATTATTTATTTATTTGGTAGTGGTGGTAACCGCACCAATCTCGTCGAACGGGTTCTTTTTTTGATGAAAAAGTGTGGGTGTATTGGTTTTCTCATGGTTAGAACGTTCATCTCCTTTTTTGATGAACAGAGAACGCACGCACCATGGAATGCTTCACGTTGCTGTCAATTCCTGTCTGTTGCGGATTGACGCGGATCTTGACCGCATAGTCCACACACCTGTTCGAAAAAAAAAAAAAGATGGACGAACGATAAGCGTTTTTTTTAGAGTTTTGCGAACATCCCCTCCTTCGCCTTCATTCCGTGGAAATCGCGTCGCGTCTCACCTCTTGACTGGCACGAGTATGTTTAGAAATCTAGCAGCTGTCGGCCGCATCGCACTTGGTTTCCTTCCTCAGGGTGTTGCACGAGAGATCAAGATGATTGAGCGAATATAAAAGAAGATCTAGGTTTTTAGAGTTGACCCGAAATTTCCTCGGGGATGAGCGTGTCCTCGAAGCAAAACTCGGGCCGGTTCCGGTTACACTTTATTCCATAATCATAACGACATAATCCTGTGCATACCCCACGTGCTCATGGCCGCGGCAACCACTCGGCCCTATGAGCATCCAGTCGCATCGGCGCTTTGCCTTCACGAATCCCAAGACTCGCAAACCTGGCCGCATGCCTTATGACCGACATCGTCCGCCCCTTTCCTCCCACCCCTTCCCCACTACCAAAGTCCCCCGGATCCTGCTCGACAGTGACAGAGACGCCCTCGATCTCCGGGTCGAGCGGAACGTCGCCGCGCGGCGGCAGCGGACGACCCTCGCCAAACGCAGAGAGCGGGTGCAATGACCCGAGGCGTCGTATCCAGAGCAACGTCGCGCTGAGTGAAACGTGTACACGCCATGATCCACCTTCCTGTAAAACAATGACAAAGTGGTGAGAGAGAGGAGACAGGTTTTCGCGCACCGTCACAGTCTTGCAGAGCGCGGCAGCGATGCCAAAGGCGAGCAAGTAGCCAGCTGCGTGGTCCAGAGCTTGCATCGGCAGCGCGCGGTAGGGCGGTAAAGTTGCAGCTTCTTCTTCGCCACATGTTTCGCGGATATAGTCTGCATACGCCTCGGCCTCTTGCACATTGAACCCACCAAGCGTCTGAACGAGTGAATCAAACTGTTATTTTAATTTTGTTTTCCCCTCAGGTCAGACGTAGTGTTTTGAAAGCGGCGTAACGCACACTTTTCACGTCCATCCATGGCCCGCCGGGAGAAAAAGCCGATAACGAGGCGTGCACGATACCTGGACGCATCGCGGCGCATGCTTCTGGACCGAATCCACGCTCTGCGAGGCCTCCAGGACGGTACGACTGTAGGAACACGTCGGCATCGCGCAACAGCTCGCGGAGCTTCTCCGCGTCCGCGGGTACATCGAGGTCCAACTGTGTCGTGCGCTTACCGCGCGATGTCTCCACGTCGAGGAATGGGAGCGAGGGCAGATGCGGGGACGTCACCAAGAGGACGTCTGCGCCATGCGCTGACATGGACAATTAGCTTCCCGGAAATGAAAATGAGCAAGCGGAGGTGAGTGTATACCTGCAAGGGTGCGTCCACATATGGGCCCCGCGAGCACCCGAGTTAGATCTAGCACGCGGATTCCCTCGAGCGCGTACTGGATGTCACCTTGGTCTGTGAGAATCCGCTTGGGAGCGTCACCGATCCTGGTGATTGACGCCGGGTTGATGTTCGTTTGGAAGATTCCTTGGGGCGTCATGTCCATCACCTCGAATGACCGCAGCGCGGCCGCACAGAGATGCCTCCGGAATACCTCTGCCTCAAATTCTTCCGCGGACCATTCGGCGAGCGCGGTCGAGATGGCCGCTTTGGTTGGCTCGCACTGCAGAATGTCGAGTAGACCCTGTTTGTGGCTGGATGGAAAATTAAATTCAAATCTGATGTCGAATAGAGGACGAACTGGGAAAAGTTGGTATGTAGTCTCACGTATCCATCCTTTGTCTTGTAAATGTCCGAGAGCTCGTCGAATAGCTTGTCCCCCGGGAGCTTGCCATCTATGGTATAATACTTCTCACTATCTGTCGGACGTATCAGCACACAGCCAAACTAATAACCCTTGGCTTACTAAATTCCAATATGGCATGTCGGGCATCAACGTGCACCTCCTCTTCTTGGCCTGTGCGGAGGAAGTGAAAGTGCGCGGCCGCCAGCGCAGAAAGTCCAATTGAAGACTATTACCATCACTGTCAGTACGTCATTCCGTTATCTTAGCGAATGATTGCGAATAAACGAAGGATAGGATGGCCACATCTTGCCGCCAGTGGTTGCGAATTCGACCAAAACAAGTCTAACTTCTGGGACATACCTGGGCAGCGGTACCAAGCTTGAAGCTCGAGTTGACAGACGGATCGGGTGCCTCGCTCAGCCAAAGATTCTCAATGTCGTCGGGTGGAAGGCCTACCCGGACCCAGACAGCCTTCGCGGGTCCATCGACAAGATCTCTAAGCATGGACCGGAACATGGTGGGGGAGATGGAGATGTGAGTGATGTAGTGGCGAGGTCCAATGATGGTGTACCCCCGGCCGCCGGGAGGGACCGAAAGTAGGTCAATTTGGTTACATCCGAGGCTATCCGGATTTGCTGGAACATATCAAGACATTTTTATATGAGATGTGACAAATGGTCATAATTTACCTTTCCATTGTCGGCGAAAGGTGTATGAGTGAGGTCAATGAAGCCAGTCATTCCATTGTCAGATAATCTAAGCGCTTTGTTTCTGCCGTCGGCGAAATAAAGCGGCGCCTTAACTAACTCGGCAAGAACCGGAGTGATTCGTTACTGAGGTCAAAATCTCTCTCTCTCGACTTTTCGTATTCTGGTTGCTCTGCTGAATGGTTTCAAGAGCGCTTTCTACCACACTCGCTCGTTCATTGCGTAGCGTTACGCGGAGACCAGTGCGTTGGCTTCATTTTTGTCTTATTTTTCTCAAGCCAAAACTTTCCGTAATAGCCCCCTCTGCGGTCCCTCGCGACAGCAGTCTCGCAAAGCCCATTCACCCAAGTCACTACCCTCTCAAATGGTCTTACGATCGCGACAGAGGAACATCCTCATGCTCAGACCGCCACAGTGGGTGTATGGATAGACGCTGGTTCCCGTGCCGAGACGGATACAACCAATGGCACCGCGCACTTCCTCGAACATATGGCCTTCAAGGGTACTGGTCGTCGCTCCCAGCATGCGCTTGAAGTCGAAGTGGAGAACCTCGGCGCGCATCTTAATGCGTATACGTCACGCGAGCAGACCGTCTACTATGCCAAGAGCTTCCGCAAGGACGTCCCCCAAGCCGTCGATATCATCTCGGACATACTCCAGAACTCCAAGCTCGAAACTGGCGCCATCGAGCGTGAGCGTGACGTCATCTTGCGCGAGCAGCAGGAGGTCGACAAGCAGTATGAGGAGGTCGTCTTTGATCATCTCCATGCTATCGCTTACCAGGGTAACACCACCACTCGCTCGATCCAGTCTGCCACCTCCCACTTATGAGCTTCTATCCTGACAGGTCAACCACTCGGTCGCACTATTCTTGGGCCCAAGAAAAACATTCTTTCGATCAAGCGTGACGACCTTGCGTCATACATCAAAACTAACTACACCGCCGACCGCATGGTCCTCGTCGGAGCGGGTGGCGTCGACCACGGTGAGCTTGTCAAGGCCGCGGAAAAGTCTTTCGGAACTTTGCCCATCTCTTCAAATCCGATTCCGCTTGGCCGCAAGGCAAACCCAAAGCCGGACTTTGTCGGTTCGGAGGTGCGTGTCCGTGACGACGATATTCCGACGGCACACATCGCTGTAGCCGTAGAGGGCGTTAGCTGGTCTTCACCCGACTATTATCCCATGCTCGTCATGCAATCCATCTTTGGCAACTGGGACCGCGCACTCGGATCTGCATCACTCCTCTCCTCGCGTCTCTCGGATATCATCGCAAAGCACAACCTCGCCAACTCGTACATGTCCTTCTCGACCTCCTATTCCGATACAGGTTTATGGGGAATTTACCTCGTTTCGGAGAACCTTGGGAACCTCGATGACCTCATGCACTTTACCCTGCGCGAGTGGACCCGGATGAGCATCGCACCGACGGAGGGAGAGGTTGAGCGCGCCAAGAGTCAGCTCAAGGCAGCCTTGTTACTTGGCCTCGACGGAACAACGGCGATTGCGGAAGACATTGGGAGGCAACTCGTGACCAGTGGCCTTCGGATGACCCCCGTTCAAATTGAGAATGCCATTGACGCTGTCACTCCCGAGGATATCAAACGGGTGGCGCAAAAGCATCTCTGGGACAAGGACGTGCGTCATCCTCTCTACTACTTCTCGCGCAGATACTGATTAGAATTTCTAGATCGCACTCGCGGCATTCGGTTCGATTGAGGGTTTGCTCGACTACAACCGCATTCGTGCGGACATGTCATCCCTGCTCTATTAAAGCTTACCACATTGTCACTTCTCCTCTTCTCACCCACCGTAATAAAATGAGCTATTTTAGAGAGAGCGCCTTTTTGTCATGTCCTTTCGGGCACAGGAAAATAGACCGAGAGCGTCTCATTGCGAAGAATACGTCATCGTCAGAAACGATGTTGAGATCTATCCAACCGTGGATGGCACGCGCCAGGTACTTGTTGGACTCGCCACCAAGCTCCGAACAGATGTCAAATCTATGCACCCGCCACTGAAAGGCAGAATGGTTCGCGGTGTAAGTTTCTCAGGCCGTTCATGACATGTATGTATGTCATGAAAAAAAAAAAAAACTGTCCTATTTCTGAATGGTAACAAAGGAACCCCTTACCTCATTACATTGTTGGGGGGGGGATCAAAAAGAATAAAGGTCGTTGTTCACGCCATCGATCACGAGGTTACGGGTAAAAATAGAGACGCGAACTGAACAGGACGGGCGTACAACCACATCACTAGAGCGCTCGCACTGCACTAATCGCTATCTTTTGTTTATGATTATTCATGCGGCCCTTCTCGTCTAGTTTCACCTTCGGAATTTATGCGGAATTTACAATTATAGTTCCAAGTTCAGGAACTCAAAGTAGTCCTTCCCCCCCCCCCCCCCCGTTGTACTAGTCATCAGTAAATGGTTCAAAACCTTTTTTAACTTTTGCAAGCAGAAAGAGTGAAAGGGTATAAAAGCTCACCCTTATTTGTGCTATGGAATGCCCTGTAAAATCACTGCCTTTTGAAAATACTGCAGAAAGCAAACTTTTTGAGGTAACTCTAGGTTACTTGTTGCACTTTTGCTATTTTTTGGTTGTGCTCGAGCATGCACAAGCTCGAGCAAGCCCAAAAAAAGTTTAGTGCGGGTTCCTGATGTATGCGCGGCAATGTCATGGCGCAAGGAAGACGATCATCCGTAGCGGCGCGAGCTCAGCGGACTCGGAGGCCGAGCCCGGTGATACAACGCGGGCCGAGGTGAGAAGGCGTGGAGACAGAGCATGTCCCAATCCCTTCATTTCGTTTTGTCCGATCACGAGTAGTATGGATTGCATATTACGTAGAAGAATCGTCTGAGGAGGAGAATGTGGATTGTGGAATGGGGGCGCACTGCGGTGGTGGTGGACATTCACCAGCAGGTCTATGCGGCGCAGTCAGCACCTTTCGCTCGAACGTCAGTGTGTGTGCACCGCAGCAGTTCAAACGTGTATATTACTGGATGTGTAACCCGCTAAGCTGATTCAGGATGATACCGTCCTTGACAGAGAGGGGCCGCAACCTTCAAAAACAAAAAAGAAAAAACATACGGTACCAACTGTGAAGGGAGAGGTTCAATTTGCCGAACCCCGTTGTCGATTATCAAGAAATTTAGAGATGCGTGCCTACGGAATACCGGCTGGGGAGTTTTTACTCCAAAGTCCAGTTGTCCTGCTCGCCACCGAACGTGGCTGAGCACAGCCAAGTACTCAAGCCTCATGGCTAAATTGCCCAAAAAGGCTCAAAGTGGTGTTGGGGGTCTCGAATGAAATTTCATTTAGATATAACTACTTTGAAATTAAGAAAAAAAGTGATGATGACTCCTCTGGAGGACGTATTCGTTGTGGATGAAAAAGTGGGTTTTGGTTTTTGCGAGTCCGCGAAATACCGTGGTGAAAAGTGCAGATTTTATTTCCAGCGCACGCTAGCAGCTCCGATCTGGCCGCACTCTCGGAGTCGGACCGACTGCCAGCTCCTCGGCGCGGCCAAGTTTTAAGCGCCCGGTAATTGAAGCGCCAGGTATCCCTACTTTCACCACTAAAAAAAACAACCGCTTTGCGAAAGGAACAACACAAAAACCCGAATTTCCAATGCCCGCAATCCGCCCAAAAAAATCACGTCGACTTATTGAGGTGTGGGGGTATATTTTTCCATCCTGCTCAAGCAAGGCAGGAGGGTTGGCCTATCAGACTCGGAGGAGGACTGCGCAAACCGAGTACAGAAACGTGCTTTCTATTTTTCGCTGTGGAGAACTCTGGGCCCAAGGGCCAGGCCTGTTCATAATCACCTCATGCCGGACGAGCGCCGAGTTGGTGTACAAATAGAGTCGCGTCGGTTGACCTTTCAACCTCGTACTGTACCCTTGTCTGGGCTCGCTTCCAGTTTATTGTTCTCCCTTGACGACGACGATAGGTAAAGATACTCTTTCTCTATGGTCTGAAGGATAAACCGTCAGGTATTCGCGGGCAGATAGGAGAATGTGCACAAACCAAAAAGACGACGGGATGAAATCAAAGTTTTGGGGTGGCCATATGTACTTGTGGCTGGTCGAACCGTATCCTTTTTCGAACGAGAGATAGACGCCGCCAAACACATGGGCGCAGACATGTTTGAGACAGTTTGGTCCCGAGGTCCTGGTAAGGTACCGAACAAAGACCGGGGACAGCCATCCGAGGCCCGATTCTTTCACGCTCTTTATAACGCCCAGAGATCTCTACCTTTCCTTTCATCCCCACTTTCCTGTCCTCCGTACTGAAAGCCATTCTATACCTCCCCATCGCTAACACTCTCACTGCTAACTATGTCAGATAACCCCTTCAATCCCTATATCGTCGATTTCGAAGTACCCTGCAGATGCAGGAAAGCTCTTTCATCGTATACGCCTCAACGGATGATGGCAAATTTGACGCGTATCCATTGTCAACTATGACCGATGCGTTTGCAACGCATCTATCTGAGTTGTATGCTCGATTTGCGGTGAAAATATCCGGTCTAAATATCCATGCAGCTATCGAAATGGCGTGAGTGCAGCGGTGGCGCGGGCGCCTGAATCCTCGCTGAACCCAACGTTTTGTAGCCCATGGCCACAAGATGAGGTGGACCTGCAATTCGGGTACACAGTGCGCATCGTACAGAGCGCGGCCGAGCTCAATGCGGCTGATGGCTGGCAACAGGCAGCCTTTCTGGTAGGAACCATCATCGACTGAATTCCCCTTTGACCTATCCGCTTATTCCAAAGAATTCTCAGCGCGACGATCAATCTTTGGTCATGTGGAATGATTGTGAAGATGGAATTTTATCCATCTGGAGCGACATTGCGTGTGGCCTTGAAAATAGATTTGCCCCACACCCGAGCCCGCCGATAGCAAGCCTACCGGGGGGCATTGATCAGTATCTGCAGGCGGATTCGCTAGATGTTTTCCTCCAGCACTCTGATGAGCCTTGCCATCATTGAACGAACTCAATCACCTGGCCACCGTTCCGGGCCCTTTCACGACTTTTCCTCCTTCGTATCTTGTCGATACGGCAGCGTTTCCATGGGCACATCCCGAGTCTCCCGGCTTGGGAAGCTTGCAAGTAGGTCCTTCAAGAACTTCTGACACTGGTTGGTTTTCTCATTGTCTTTTTGTACAGCTTGCGTTGCAGGTCATGAGTACCTCGTCCCCGTCGCCGAGCGATGCCCCTTCTTCGAGCTTTAGGGACACCCATTCACAATTGACTTGCCAGCTATCTCTCCAGCTCCGATCAACTCTGGAAACCTCGTCGAGGACGAGGACAACATTTCGGATCTCTCCACTGGAGAT
>WTXI01000182.1:0-74642 GCA_022376515.1 Lactifluus volemus
TGAAGCTCGATGAAGCTTCAAACCCCGACTCTTGTTACCCTCTTCCGTATTCTACTACACAATGTCAGTCACGAAGAAAAATGAGGGCCGAGCGGTCACTGGCAGTGAGTTCGGATTAACTTTGAAATACCTTCTTCCATGAGGATGTGAACTGACATAGAGCGCTCAGATATTGACACGGGACGACGTTAACGATATCCGGAATCCGGAGAAGCTTCGCCAACGCTACAGTACAACCTACACTACAACACTACGGGCACGGCAAAGTGATCCGACCCTATTCCAAGTTCCAGACCCCCTCTCGCACATTTTGCGCAGCTGGACTGTTTCCGACCGGCGTCAAGTTTGCTGTCACATAATAAATCATTTACGGGCACATGAGGTGGTCGAGCTGTCGATCGTGTGTGGTCGCGTACTGCACCGTTACCTGACGGAGCACCGCTTCTACTCTGCTTAAAAGCATTAGTACGAGCCCTCTGGTAACTGCATGCACCTTCCTTTCTCCCATGAAAATGGACATACCCAGTTCACTACCTAAATCAAGCCACCCATCCCGAGACAAGGTAAAGTCAATGAGTCTGCAGAGAGACCTTTGATTGACTGTTGCCATTACTATCTTTAGCATGGAATGCCTGCAGAGAGGGCTGTGTCTCCCGATGCAGATGGTCAGCTAATTGATGGAGTTCAGGACATAAATTTCCACAGCCCCTCGCCCAAGACCAAGAAGGTTTCAAACCTCATATCGTTCTTTGACTCCATCGCTCCAACTCCCAATGAGCTTCAATACTCAATCTCGAAAGTCTCATCGAATCTCAGCAAGTTACTTCCAGCAGAGCGACATCAAGTAACGCCTATTGTTGTTGTGGTGTAAGCAAACTGAACACTTGCGACATTTCCCATTACCTATATCCATTTTCCAGATGCATAGAAACGGCATTCCTCAAATGGATACGCCAATCATCTGAGGATGCCCTTGCCACGATATTCTTCACCTTTCTCTTGGGGGGCTTGGCGTGGCCCGCATGGTCCTACCTCAAGCGCATGAACTGTCAGCTTGATGAACTATCTGGGAGAATGGAGGCCCTTGAGCATGCTGTCAGGATGGTCAAGGTAACCATCATATTTCTCTGCGCGTCCCAACTAGTAGTGGACAAACTGTATTTAGTCATTGCCATCTATCCCTTGCCCTCCGGTTGATCCTATCCCGGGCGCGAAGGTAGGACCCAAAGTTACGGAGAAGGAATCAGCTCCAGAACAATATGTGCTCCCCGTCATCACAAATCAGGTCGCACTGGAGGACAAAAAGCATGTAAGGACTCAGGAAAGCCCCGACAGACTGGTTATTCCAGAGTCTGATCTACATGGTCAACGTCCCCTCATCACTGGCCCGGAATCCTCACCATTTCATGCACAACCAGCTGTCCCGCACGATGAACCTCGGGGGCACACCCATAACGCAGTAGAGCAGCCTGACCAAGTTTGCATCTCTGAGCCGTATGCAAACCCATCTGTCCCAATCCAGAAGTCACCTTTTAGCCGGTTGATTCCTGCTCTGCGCGAGATCAAACAACAGATAGAGCAATTCGCCGAAGGCAGACTACAGAGGCTCGCTTACGTGGATCAGGTACGCGCAACCTTTCATAGTTTGAAGTAAAGCCCACGCATTCATATCTCACGTCCCCAGAGCGAACCGTCCAACGTCATTTCTCTTCGCCGCATCGGCATACGTGTACTCATGTCCTGTGCTTCCTTCTCCCCTGCAGATTTCGCGTCTCCTATCGGCTATTTGGGCCCTCCGGAAACCACCCTGTATTATCCTACCGGAAATCTTCAAAGAGATAGGATCATCGCCTATACTTCCACCATGGACTGCTTAGATGGCCTCGAGACTAATACCCGTGGGATCGATGACACTAGGCTTGCGAGCAAGCTTTCCGAGCTGGCCCAAGCACTCAGCGACTTGGGACTGCACACGCATGCCTTGACCATATCCGGTCTCGCATTAGAGATTATTATTGTATTTTTCAGATAAGTTGGCACAGCGCCCAAAATAGAAAATAAAATTTAAAAAACTAAAAATTCGGAATGTGTATATCTCGCCGAAATGTCAACGTATGAAGGTCGGAGGGGTATCAAAATGATCGGAAAATATGATAGAATAGTTCTATTATGGTCCGAGGGAGGAGAAATTAGATTTAAGAAAATCCAAATTTCGGAGGAGGAGATCATATCACAACCTCCTCTATGGGCTCTACCCCTCCTAATTTTACAATGACAGCTCAAATAAGTCCTAATGACATCTCTTAACCATAACCGAAGGTACCGATAGGGCCATGTGAAGTTGGGGCTGTTGGGCGATCAACTTTGAGGTCACGTGTTCAGCGCTTAGATTACCCAAGATAGTAGACATTGAAGTTCGGCATCAATTTGATTGCCCAACTTCACGTGGCCCTATCGGTACCTTCAGTTATGGTTAAGGGATATCATTATGACTTATTTGAGCTGTCATTGTCAAATTAGAAGGGGTAGAGCCCATAGAGGAGGTTGTGATATGATCTCCTCCTCCGAAATTTGGATTTTCTTAAATCTAATTTCTCCTCCCTCGGACCATAATAGAACTATTCTATCATATTTTCCGATCATTTTGATACCCCTCCGACCTTTATACGTTGACATTTCAGAGAGATATACACATTCCAAATTTTTAGTTTTTTAAATTTTAAATTTTATTTTGGGCGCTGTGCCAACTTATCTGAAAAATACAATAAGCATCTGTACGCTATGACTCCCGATGACTCTCGCCTCAATCTCGCATCGGTGCTGTCTCTGCAGGCCAATATTTTGTGCGACCTCAAGCGGAATGACAAATCCATAGATGCAGCGGAGAAGGCAGTCGCGCTCTGCAAGGAACATAGGGACTCTCAAAGCGTCCCCGTCCCTGTCCCCGAAATCGCCTATGCATTACTCAATTACTCTGTGCTACTCTGCTCGTTTGGGCTCGGTTCAGCTGTGGCGCTCGAACTGCAAGGCGAGGTGGATGGTAATTCGCAGCCGGACATGAAACATATTTCCGCACTCTGCGGGCTTTGCCTGTCAATCACGCGCATAGGAGCTGACGATGAACTAGCCTTGTCCACAAATGAAGAGGTCATCAATCTATCTCGCAGGTCGTCGGATGCAGACTGGCATGCTATTTTGGCCGGCGCACTCCTTATCAAGTCGAAGATACTGTGCTCAATGGGGCAGGATGAAGCAGCCTGTCCTTTCAGTGCTGAGGCCATCAATCTCCTTCGCACTCTCCGCATAGAACGGCCCCTCTTTTCACTCTTTCTTGCTGATGCACTTGACACGCATGCCCACCATCTCTCCGAGGCGAATCGCAGGGGTGAGGCCTTCTTGACGTCACGAGATGCGGTCGAGCTCTGGCAGACCCTGAGAACATCCGCTCCTGGTCCAATCTTACAACGTTTGGCTTGGGCCCTTTTCCGACTGGCTAGGTTCCGTAAAAATGGTGGCGACAAGAATGAAGAACTCCAAACTGCCGAAACTGCCGTCAACGTTTTCCGCAAGGTATATTCCCCTGGCCTCGGCGAAGCACTCTATCTGTATGCGGATCGCCTGCTCGAACTCGAAAAAAAGCAAGATGCTGCTACTTTTGCTGAAGAGTCAGTTCACTACTTCCAGAAAGCATGTTCCGATGAATCAGGGAAGGAAAAGTACGGTCTCGATCTTATATTCTCGCTCTCACTCGCGTCGTCTTGTCTTGCCCGTACGGAACGGGCCAACGATGCGTTTGAATACGCAAAGCAAGCTGTTCAAGTGCAACACGAACGAAAGGCTACAGATGATCCGGACTATACCGCTCACCTATGCAAGTTGCTGCTGGACGTTTTGGCCAGAGCCTCGGAGATAAATAAGCAAATTGAGGCCTTTCCCTGGTTCCTGGAGCTGAATAGTCTTGGCGGACCAGATGTCATCGGTGAGCTATTTCTGTTACACCACTATATCGATGATTTCGAGCGATAAAACTGCAGCGGGACATTTGGCCGGTTGGGCGCTGCGAAGCGGCAAGTCTCAGTCTCAAGGACAAAATTTGTCAGAATTCAAGAAAGATAGAAGCTATTGGATAGATCCGACTACTATCCCGCCTAAAACGACTGGCGTGTCCCTCTTGGCGTCGGCGAGAAGCTCGTTATCAATTGTTGACAAGGGAAAACCGAACGAGGTTGCTGTCCCTGCAGAGGCGAGCGGTTCCACGCCACGAATCGACAGAGGGAAACGGAGGGAAGTCAATCCCGCATTCGATCTGAGCGGCCTCAATTATCATCGAGTCGCCGACGAGGAAATATTTACAACTGGAGCAAGGGCAGCACAGAGTGGGCGACCAGAACTTGGGAAAGCGGATCCTTCAATTGGGAATCTGCTCGGCGCTGGAGGTAATGACATCCTAGGTAGTCTGCTTGGCGGCATGGGTGGCCGCGGCATTGGTGGCCGCAATCAAGGTAGCGCGAGCCTAGGTGGTCCGAACATGGGTGGCCAGACACTGGGTGGTTCAAGTATAGGCGGCTTTGGTGTGGGTGGTCTCGGATCGGATGGCCGCTTTGGAGGTGGTCGTTTGGGGGTATGGGAGGTATGGGAGGAGGGATGGGCGACATGAGCGGCCTCATAGACGGTCTCCTCAGCAGGCTGGGGAATCTTGCGCAAAACGTGCCAAATCAAGCCGGCCCAGGCGTAGGGATGTTCGGTCCAGGTTTCTCAAGAAACGCCGGTTACGGTGCGGGCAACGGGGGCAGCGAAGACAAGAGCGGGAAGAATAACGGCAATGGTCAGAACACGGATTCTAACCCTCGTACTGGTACCTAGAGTGGGATGGGGATGCGTAGCAACTTCGGTGCTTCAAGTTGATGTAATTTCGTGTTTTTTTTCTTCGTTTGACGTTTCTCACCTGTACCATACGCATAGTACGCAAATCTCACTTTGAATCTAATCGCACGTGCATAAGCGGGCCGGCTTGAAAACATGGTGTAAGATGACGGTAATTTACTAGTACTGTGGTTGGGTTTTAGTTACGCTGTCCTCCCGACTACTACAACATATCGCAAGCGTTCGCTCGAGTAGACGCTAGTTCGAGTTGCACAAAAGACACTGACACTCGCCAAGATAGGCTCATATGGACAGCAGACCAACATTCTCACATGAACTCATTCTCAGTGAATGTTTTGTTGATAGGCGGATGACGAAAAGCAATGCGCGTGTGCGTAACAGCTTAACAACGTGATCAAAGAATATATCCAAGCAATTTCACCTGCTGTTCAACCCATTTGTTGCGTACGTCTTCCCCCTTGATCGATAAAAATATATCCACCGCAGCAGGATCAGTGTTAAACAGATCATGCATGGCAACAAGGGCATCTGGTGATAAGTCCAACAGTCTGAGTTCTTCCAATTGGGTATGGGCACGTGCCAATCGCTCGGGGTCGCATGCTAGTTGCTCGGGGGCGCGTGCTAGTTGCCCGGATGTTCGGTTAAGAATCTGGTCTCTGCGGAGCTGATCGACTAATATACCAAATTCAACCATAATCTTCTCCAGAACGATTGTGTGCTCTGAAATGCGCCGCCGCTTGCGTGAAACAGAGCTGGTGTCATTGTCGTCCACGGCTTCGAGTCGGCGTTTTGGCAATCGCGTGAATGAAGATGTGTTCGAAAGGGAAGATTTGGCCTGGGAACCAGCACTTGAAGATCCGAAAGATTGATCGAGTGGGCTGAAGGCGGTCATAAGGGCTGTCATGGCAGTGTAGTGCTGGAACCCCGTGTTGGCAAACGAAGCGGCTTTGGGGTTGTCCTAGCCATTGATCAGTTTGTATATCAGGTGATAGATATCACAAACTACTCACCTTACAATATACTTCCCAGGTGCTACGTTCATTGTCACCAATGCTAAGACCAGTAGTATCATCCCATGTAAAGCCAGACAGGCCCTTGAGAGTCGTCACGATATCGAAGGTTTTCTTCAGCTATGGAACCAGTCAGCTATGCAAAGGCACTGCTAATGTGCCGCTACATACTTGTGTCCATTTTAACTTGCATGAATCTGCAGACTTGGGGCCTCCTTTTGTGGTATACTTTTCCATCTCCTCAACGGCAGCCTTCCAAACAGATGATTTGAAATTTGCGCCATCCCTGGCTTCATCTTTGTGTTTGAGAAGAAAAGCGATGAGTGCAGACTCATCATCAGTAGTCCAGATGGCCTTAGGAGTAGAAAGAGGGGGAAGATCTTCCTCTTCCAATGTGATGGCGACGGCGGCGATGACAGCAGGCACGATAACACGACAGCCTACCTCGAGCAACCAGCGATGACGTTGCCAGGCTTGTTCACTGTTCATCAGTTACCATCGGAGTTCTAATTGGAACAAGCTAGTGCAAATATCGTAAACAAGCGCCCACAGCAAAATAAAGGCGCGGCCTCACTCGTTACACTGTATATAAGTTCCTCATGGGATTCACAAGATCCTCCCGAGCCGTGGGAGATGTTTCTGTCCCATGGCACACGTTGGAATGGGGATTAGGGACAGCGGGGTCAGGACGACAGCGTGGGAAGCGTAGCGGACATTGTACAGTTACCCGACGCTGAGATAAGCACAGACAACGCGGCTTCATCCCCAACCACTACATCCTCGAGGCAACGCCCGACCCTCCAACGTCGCTGTTTTCCACCCTGGAAGCTAAAATCCCCTAATGCAGGTTGCCAGCGGCCTACTCCCACATTTCCCCCCATTACATACAAACTGTTGACTATTGACTGGTGAGCATCTATTCTGCCTTTGTGTGGATCTGGCTGAATATGTGATGAGACCACTAGGTTCTGATTCTGATATGGAAAGGGAATCATTGGGTGTTTGGACGGGCACTAGCCCTTGATGATTTGTCACATTGACAGCATCAAATCAAGTCTCCAATTAACTTGAACAACTGGATTGTTCAGATTTATGTGAGACTTCGTGTGATGCAAGCCAATGTGGTCTCACCTCATCAAGTGCTAATGCTTGCCTAAATGCCCAGTTATTTCATTCAGATAGGAGTTGTTCTCTTGTCTGATTTTCTTTCACCTGTATGATACGTATTCCTTAAACGCGGAGCATTTCCTATCATCTGTACCAAATGTTATGATTTGGTGCACTTATTGTGTTTAGACATGCAAGAATCGTGCAAAATCACTCCCGGTCTTTGAATCCCCACGCGCCTATTGCTATGTTTTACTAAAGTACAAAAAATCGCTTCCCCCGCCTTTCTTTCGCCCTTTCATTCTTTCCACAGCTCAGCATTCACAACTTCAACCCCTGGCGAGGCCACCACTTCCCCGACCGTATACACTCCATTTTGACCCACATCTCGAAGCGTCTGCATAGCAGCGCCGACCTCATCCCGCGACACGACGAGAACCATCCCGACGCCACAGTTAAACGTGCGCACCATCTCACTCGGTGCGATCTCCCCTGCACGCATAAGCCAACGAAAGACGGGCGGCAACGACCATTTCCCTACATCGATGCGAGCGCCGAGCGACTTGGGCAGCGCGCGCGGTACGTTGTCCACGAACCCGCCACCAGTGATGTGCGCCATGGCCTTGATTAGGCCTGCACGCGCTGCGGGGAGAATTTCGCGCGCGTAGATGGCAGTAGGTGTCAGGAGGGCCTGGCCGAGAGTCGTGGTGGTGTCCCAGGGACATGGGGAGGAATAGAGATGAGAATGTGGATTGGCCGCTGTTGTTGTGGCGCTGAAGGCCCGCGCAAGGACAGGGCGGACGAGCGAGAAGCCGTTTGAGTGTAGACCTGTGGATGGTAAGCCGAGGAGGACGTCGCCTGGTGAGATGTCGTCCCGTGGGAGGAGGCGTGTCCGCTCGACCGCGCCCACTGCGAAGCCTGCAAGATCGTAGTCGCCTGTGGTTAGAGAAGTAGGTAGGTATAAATCTCAGTTAGTTTTTGTTGAGTTTCCAGACCGCACGCACGCACCTGACTGATACAAGTAGCGCGAGCCTAGGTGGTCTGAACATGGGTGGCCAGACACTGGGTGGTTCAAGTATAGGCGGCTTTGGTGCGGGAGGTCTCGGATCGGATGGCCGCTTTGGAGGTGGTCGTTTGGGGGGTATGGGCGGCATGGGTGGAGGCATGGGTGGCCTCACAGACAGTCTCCTCAGCAGGTTAGGCGCAGGGACGTTCGGTCCGGGGTTCTCAGGGCGCAGTGAGGGCAACGAAGACATGTGCGGGAACGACGATAACAATCAGGACACGGACTCTGGCCCCCGTACTGGTACGTGGGGTGGAATGGGAATTCGTAGCAAGTTCGGCGATGAAGGTGCTTGATAGTTAAACGCAACCTTGTTCTCTCTTAGTCTGATTTTTCTCACCTGTACGATACGCATTTCTTACGTGGACCACCTGCTGTGAACTCATTGATACATGAATCCTGCAAATCACTCTTCGATTCTACACGCGCACATTCTGTGTTACTAGAATACAAAAGTACGCTCGCTTAAACGCCGTTCCGAGTCCTTTACCTTTCTGTTCCTTCCACACAATCTCATCCACTACTTCCCAGACGGTGTAAACCTTTTTTCGCCCGCACTTCCAAGCGCCTGTAAAATGCAACACCGACCTTGTCCTGTGTCACGGCAAGAATCACCCCGAGTCGACAGTTAAATGTGGGCATCATCTCGCTCGGTGAGACTCGGATATCCCCGGCGCGCATTGTCCAACGACCAACGAAAGACAGCCGACAACGACCACTTCCTGATGTCGATGCGGGCGCCGAGAGACCTGATTAGCGTGAAAGGTCCGATTCCGAATATGGGCGAATAGATTGTCGGAGCACCCAAGTCAGGCAAAGAAGATGGAATACATACCTTATGGCCCCGCTCCAGCGTCTTGGCTGCAACTCCAAGCTCCACCGATTGTGTCAGGGCTTCTGCCTGCTTCACCTTGGCCTCTGCAGGCACTTCCTCTTCCACCGATAGGCATCAGCACAGCACGATGAGCAGATTCTTGGCTGCCTGCACATGAGCCCTCAGAGATTTGACTTGATTGTCACCACGCATGGCACCATGGATATCTGCCGGCACAGCACAAAGCTACACAAACTCATGGAATGGCATTGTGTGAATCGCTTCGTTCGTGCAAGACAGCAGAAAGTGGGTGAGTCATACCTGAGCAAAGAAGATGACGAGGAAAATGGGATCATCCCTGGGGTAGAATCCGCAGCTCATGGCACCACTAGCACTGTGAGGGTAGCCGCTGTGTCCAGCCAATCGTGCAGCAAGCTTCTCCTGATGCAGTTGCTTTGGCTCGGGCAAGCGGACAACTAGCTGCTTGGTGCCTAGCTGAACACCGTTCATGGCACGCATCACGGCAGAAGCTGAGTCAAATGACTTTAGAATAAAATATCTGCAGAATAGGACATAGTCCCCGGAATACTGACCTTGGTCCAGTGTTTGAAGGATACAAACCAGAAGCGATGGTTCTCATAACAGGAAGACGATTGACGAGCCACCAGCAGCCTCTGAGGCTGCTGCACCAGAAGACATAGGAGGCCCAGGGAGGATCGAAGATAATTTGATAGTCGGGCTCATCTGTCCCATGATTCAAGACTAGAGTTGTCGGAAGTGAGAGAGGGAGAGGGAGAGAAGGGTGCTGAACTTACATACAATCCGGAGCATACGGCATAAAAGGCTCAGCCCAGTGCCCCCAACCGGCTATCGTCGGCATAGTCCGGCTCAACGAAATTGCGCCTTGCGCCGTTGACAAGGCCTGCAAGGCAAAGTGATTCGATGCATAACTACAATACTGTCACCTCTGAGGGTCGTCGCGGGAGGTGTGCTAATATATAACATCTCTCATCTCTCAAAAATACAAATTACCGACGACAACTCTCGTCGGCGTGACGTGCTCGAGGCGGCTGTTATGGTGTGATTAAATTTGTTGTCCATCGAACTGTCACTGTAACTAAGTTGAGAACTATATGGGGCATGGCTTGCAACGAGGGGTCGGACAGATCTATGACGCAGTCGGAAGGGTACCGTCCTGCGAGGCAAACTGTGCTCCTCTGGCGGGAGTGCCGGCAGATCGCGATCACGATTAGCGAAAGCAGAGGTGTGATTGGCTTGTCAAATCGTATCAATTAACAAAACCATGTGAGCAGGTGAAGAAGCCTAATTAGTCACAAATAGACAAAGCGGGGTCCATCATCTTGGGCGTGCAGACACACTGGTTGGAAAACTGCTAACAAAACCTTAACATAATCATAATATAAGGCAATTTGTTTTTCTTCATTTTTATGAGGACAAATATAGATAAAATGATTATATATTGTTAAGCTAGATGTATGACACAAAATGAAAAGTAAAGTATTTTTACTCAACCTATCTTGTGTGTTATCTAGTACAATGTCTATCAATAATCGATTAGAGGACTATGATTTTGGCTTAATTTTGTGATGTACATTTAGCTTAACAATATATAATCATTTCATTCATATTTATTCTCATAAAAAAACCCGTGAGAAAATAAAAATAAAAATAAAGGATAAGTTGGTCGAAACGTGAACGGTAGATAAAAAGACCGATCCTTGACTAGCTTGACTTGCCATCCCATCCCGCAGCTCTGCCTCTTCCTCAACTTCGTCCCCTCGCCGCTGCCAGGGGATTTCCTGCAGTAATCCGTTCCTCCCTTCATCCTCCACACTTTGGTGGACATGTGCCAGCCAATCGTAGAAATGGCAGCAGGTCCCTCCAAAATATCTGACGAGTCTCCCGATGATGGTGAGAAGAGGAAACGCGAGTACAAGGATTATGTTGATGCACCCAAAGAAACCCGTGCGTATTCTCACAACCAACTTTCCGCCTGTTCCTACCCTTATCTGGATCTTATCTTAGACGCCCATGTCGATATGTCAACGGTAAGGCTTATCCGCCTCCTCTTTCAGAAAATCTCTGATTTGCAAATTTCTCTAGATCGAACTCAAAGCAGACGACCTCTATGATAAGAAACAAGTCGACCTAGAGACCATCGTCATCGATGAACTTTTTGCGCTCCTTCAATCTAACGACCAAGGTCTCTCAACTCAGGAAGCTCAGCGTCGTTTGGAAATTTTTGGCCCAAATAAGCTTGAGCAGGAGGAACAGAACCCGCTTCTTCAGGTCAATTTTCAACATTTGACGCATTTACTTGTTCGACTGAAAAGGCGCCACTTGTTCAGTTCCTGAGTTTTATGTGGAATCCTCTCTCCTGGGTCATGGAGGCTGCTGCCTTCGTCGCTATCGCCTTGTCTAATGGAGAGCATCGTGCGCCTGATTGGCAGGACTTTGCTGGTATCACCACTCTCTTACTTGTCAATTCTTCCATTGGTTTTTACGAGGAGCGTGGTGCCGGAAATGCTGTCAAGGTTCTTATGGACTCACTTACTCCCAAAGCAAAAGTTAAGCGCGATGGTAGCTGGGTCGAGATTGAATCAGCCATGCTCGTACCTGGAGACATGATTGCTTTCAAAATTGGTGACATCGTTCCCGCTGACTGTCGTCTTACCGAATCTATCAACGTGTCCATCGATCAGGCAGCACTCACCGGCGAGTACCTCCCTGCGTCGAAAAAGGAGGGGGACCAGTGCTTCTCGTGAGTTTGGTCTTCACTCCTATCGCAAGTTTTGTTCTTACTTTGGATCCTATAGCGGATCAACTTGCAAACAGGGTGAGGCTGAAGGTGTCGTCATTTCTACTGGTGTCAACACTTTCTTCGGTCGCGCCGCGTCGCTTGTTGGTCTGGACGATGACACCACCGGCCACTTGCAGAAGATTCTGGCCCAGATCGGTTCTTTCTGCCTTGTCACCATCGGTATCTTCGTCGTCGCTGAGATTTTCGTGCTATATGCTGGCTTCCGTTGGTCATACCGCTCCGGTCTGGACAACATCCTCGTACTCTTGATCGGCGGTATTCCTATTGCCATGCCCATTGTGTTATCCGTTACTCTCGCCGTTGGTGCCCAGCAACTTGCCAGCTACAAGGCCATTGTCACCCGTATCACTGCCATTGAAGAGCTTGCCAGTGTCACTATCTTGTGTTCTGACAAGACCGGCACTCTCACGACGAACAAGCTCACCATTGACAGATCCACCATCAAGACCTATGCTGCATTCTCAGCTGACGATGTTATCCTACTCGCGGCATACGCATCTCGAACCGAGAACCAGGGTCCCATCGATGCTTCTGTAGTCGGTGCTCTTGGTGATATGGGCCGGGCTCGTGCTGGTATCAAACTCCTCAACTTCAAGCCTTTCAGTCCTGTTGACAAGCGGACCGAGATTACCTACCGCGAGGAGGCATCTGGCAGGCTGAAGCGTGTCACGAAGGGTATGACGGATATCATCATTGAACTCTGCACACGTAACAAGACCGATGAAATTGAGAACCGTCTTGATGCTGACGTTGAGGAATTTGCGTCTCGTGGTCTCCGCACTGTTGCCGTCGCCTATGAGGAGCTCGAAGGAGAAGATGCCCATGCTGAAGGCAACGGTTTTGAGCTCATTGGTCTTCTCGCCATATTCGATCCTCCCCGTGAAGATACCAAACAAACTATTGAAGATGCTCTCGCGTTCGGTGTTAAGGTCAAGATGATCACTGGTGACCAACTTGCCATTGCTAAGGAGACCGGTCGTCGAATTGGTCTTGGTGACCACATGTATCCCGCCAGGGTACTCAAGGAAGGACCTCCCCCGGGCAGCCAATTTAACACCTTGGACGAAATGATCATGGATGCTGATGGATTTGCCGGCGTCTTCCCGGAACACAAGTTTGAGATTGTCAAGCGCCTCCAAGGTCTTGGTCATCTCTGCGCTATGACCGGTGATGGCGCTAACGATGCCTCTGCCCTTTCGCGTGCCAATGTTGGTATTGCTGTTCAAGGTGCCACGGATGCCGCTCGTGGTGCTGCTGACATCGTCTTGACTGAGCCCGGTCTCTCAACCATCGTCCATGCCATCCGTGGTTCGCGTATCATTTTCCAACGCATGCGGAACTATTCCATCTATGCCTGTGCCGTCACGATCCGTATTGTCGTCTGCTTCGCTATCCTTGTTTTCTCTTACAAGTTCCAATTCCCCCCCTTTATGGTCCTTATCATTGCATTGCTCAATGACGGCACCGTTATGACACTCTCCGTCGATCGTGTACTTCCATCAACAACACCGGATAGTTGGGACTTGGCTGAGATTTTTGCTTATGCCGTAGCCTATGGCATCTATCTGACACTTTCCACGTGCGTTGCTTCCGTGAATTTATATTCCTCACCACATTCTGATCGCCTCCATAGGGTTGTTCTCGTCATTGTCATCCTCGAGTCGGACTTCTTCCAGCGCAAGTTCCATGTCAATCTGAATTCTCCGCCTGGCCAGATTGACCACAACGATAAGCAACTACACACCATCGTCTACCTCCAAGTCGCCATAATCTCCCAAGCCCTCATCTTCGTTACTCGCTCTCAGGGATTCTTCTTCATGGAGCGTCCGTCATACGCGTTGATGGGTGCCTTCTGTGTTGCGCAGCTTGTGTCCTCGATGATTGCTGGTTTCGCCAATTGGGGCTTCACGAACATCCAGAAGATCTCGGGCGGCTGGATTGGTATCGTCTGGGTTTGGGTAAAGAATTTTTTTCCTCATCACTTCAATGGTGGATCCTGACATTGCCTGGCAGAATATTATTTGGTTCATCCCTCTCGATGGGATCAGGTTCGCAATGAAGGCCACGGTGATCAAATACCTCCGCAACCGTCACCATATGGCCACGGCTGCTGCTACTCGTGCCTTGGCCGAAGGTGGTGGTGTCCCAGTGATCAATTCCGCATCGCGCAACCCGTCTAGGCATGAGTCTCTGTACGCTAACCGGACATCATTCATTCGCCGTGCTGCACGCAAGGTTGGCTTTGGTCAACAAGTACGAGTCAACGCGGAAGAGTTGCAGCGGTTCGGTAACATGGAGACGCGCCACACGAGTCGGACGCTGGCACGCCACCAACGTCAAGAACCAGTGGTCCCTTATATTATGATTTGAAAAACTCGATGAATAACCCGTACTGTAGATGACGGAACAGTGTGTGTCAAGGTATCGTATCTGTAATCTCGCCTAGACTTAAAAAATTGTCAGACAGGCGCATAACAGGTGTTAGATTTCCTCTTATGTGAGGATGATGGTCACTACACTGCTGATTAACAAAACGGAGAGGGAACAGGGTGGTAGTGTGTAGAGAGGAGACATTAAAATAGGAAAAACACTCTTTTTCCAAGAAAATGTGCTAGAAATTGCTGTGTTTCAAGGCCTTCAACATTTTTCATGTCTGGAGCAGAGTAACAATGTTAAAATTTGACGTGAAAGTGGTGAAAATGAAACCTACAAAGACCATCAGCAAGTCGTGAATTCGACCCGTTTTATCCATGCGGGACTGTGGTGCCAATGTTTGATCGGTCGCAGTGTTCAGCTGACGGATCCGGCTGGCGTGAGATACAGGTCGATCCCGTTTTAACTGGATCTTTCAGGTCTTGGACATCGTGTCGCGTGCTGAAAAGTGCAGTGGCTGTTCCGCTAGGGTCTGAAGCAGAAGCTATCTGCGGAGTGACAGGCGAAGGGACAGATATGGGGGCGGAAGGTGGGGACTGAACTCCAACCCCAGAGGAGATATAAGCAGATGCAACATCCGTGGGCGAATTCATAACGAGAGGTAGACGATTGGGGTTATGTCCAAGGGTAGACTGGTCTCTGCCAGTGGATGAGGCATCAAGAACGCTATCTGGTGTTGGGCCAGGGGGTTTGAGGGTCTCGGGAGTGAAGTGGGGCGACGCATCAACTTGCGCGATGCGTTGCGTCTCATCAGAGGCACCACCAGGCAGCGACTCATCGGTAGGTTCTGTAATGGAATGTTCTGAAACTGGTAAGTGTGGGTCAGCGGTGCTAGCGCCCTGGAGGGGAATATAGTTGGTCGGGGAAGTGGTTGTAAGTGTGTTCTCATTGACCGCCTTGTCAAGGAATGTCGGGTCAGGTGGATTGCCACGGGGACCAGAGTAGGGAGGTGATGGTGCTGTGGGGGTGTCCGAGTCGTCACTATCTCGATTCAAGGTGTCGCGGAGATTACTAAGGTTGTCACGGATCTCCCAGAGAATTTCGCTGGTCGGTGCTTCTTGATTGATTCCATCCCAAAAGGCAAGGAAGTCGTGCTGCAGTTCAAGAGGGGTGTGCTTTATGTCAAAATTGGAAAGTGATCGAAAAATATGTGGTAACGCGGTGCGGGCCAGACCGTGTTTGTCCTCCCAACAACGGATGATCTGGCGAGTGATGTGAATCAAGTTGATAAGTAATACGCAATTGTCGCCACGGAGATGGTAGCCTTGAACTATATATTCTGATTCGCCCAACTGGTCCTCGACAAGTGCGACCCAACCGTGATCGTCTCTCTGTACATCTGCAATGATAACAGCGATGAGGATTTGCGCCCAAAACCCAACCTGTTGGTCGCGTTTGGCAAGTTTCCCTCTCATAATATCCCCCGGTTTAGCAAAATATCGTAGCACGTGGTGCTGGCGATCCAAAACGGAATTAAGGAACTCCAGACCTGCGTCGGGGACGTCTGCAAGGTCGACTACCTTCATGCAGAGGTCCAACCGCCGTATCTTATCCCACCCAGAGAGTGAACCGGAAAAAAAAGTACTGGAGGAAAAACGCGCCACAGCGGATGACCACTTGTATTCCTGAATTCTCGGGCCCGGGAGATGATGTCGAAACGGGAAGTCACAGAATCGCTGAAAAGCCCATTCCAGTTCGGGAATGGTCATACTGTCGATCGTCCGATCCAGAATCCGGCATTCGATATTTGGAGATGGTTTGGAAGCGTTTCGACCATAGGCCCCCGTGTACCCTATCCGATTTATGTCCCGCAAGAAGTGGAAATATTCTGTGTCTGGATACTTAACCCGTTTGAAAGATTTGAGGGCAACGAATATCCAACATATTATGGCAGCAAAAGCCTTACAGACCAGAATTGAAAATGCTGAATAGTATGGGGTGTAGATCGAATAAGCTCGCATCAATGTGATGATCAGGTATATCATGGCAGAAGTCACAATAAACCAGACAATAGCCCAGAATGCGATCTGATTGACGTTGAAGAGATAGATGAGAAGCCCGGCAAAGAAGAGAAACAGGGAAATTTGTATCATGCCACTGGTGATAATGGATATGAAGGCAAAGCCCGAGTTCTCGATGCCTTGATGGAGGAGCATATGCAACCGGGCATGGGATGATGGTCGGAGCTGTGCTGCCTGGGTGGCCATGTGTGAATGTATCCAATGTTGTTGTAATGTCGCCAAAAGAGCCGATGCAAGGCTGATAGACAAACTCAGGAACCAAAGGGAATTCACCCAAATCGCGTATTTCGGTGGAGAGAAGGGGGGTGGCCTAGCCAAAGGAGAGGGGATGGAGGCGTGTGATATGTTGGGCTCGGCGAGAAGTTGATAAATATTAGCGAGGTAGAATGTGGAGTTGTCCTGCGGAACTGGCCTGAGATCCTGGATCGACACAGATATTAACACTGCGACTGAGGCGGAAAACAAGCCAGCCTATAATTTTCAAGTCGATGTCGGATGTTTAATATACGTTTGATCGTGAACGGTGAATCACTAATAGAAGGACATACAAAGACAACAATCTTATCAACAACAGTTGATATGGATGTAAACAGGTGCTTGTCTTCTTTATCTACCATCTCAAGATACTTGAAGGAGATAGAGTTTTCGAGGTGATCAGATTTAGATTGTGGAGGCATATGCTGAAATATGTCTGGGGAGTCGTCTAGGAGGTAATGTGTAGGTGAACTGGCAGCACGAGGAGGTCAAATCTGCAGGTGACGTACCCACTTCAAGTTCAACTGCGTCTGGATGCTCATACTGGCATATGTTGATGCCCTGGTGGGGAGGTGTTTGAGACATTGGAGAAAGCGTAGGGTATGGTGTTCAAGAGAAATTCGTTACGGTAGGTCTCCGACAACACTTTCACAAGCCTTGTCACTTCCCACACTTCCGAGTTTGGTATGGCTTAAAACCTGGGCGGTTCCTCTTTCCAAACTGATGGCTATCCATGTCAGCCGATACTAGTAGGGCAGGGTGCAGCAGCAAAACGAGCAGAAAAAGCTCGCTTTCAAGTTTATGGTATTGCAAGACCCTTTACATAGTCCATGTCGACACTGCATTTCTCTTATGAAGACTGCTGAACAAATTCACTGATCGAAGTTAGAGGCCATACCCATTGACAAGGCCTGCCTGTTATATACAAGATCCTCATGCGATTCACAAGATCCTCCCGGGCTTTGGGACAGTAACCTTTGATACATCTCCCACACGGTCGCTGTTTTCCCGGGCCACCCCTGGATGTTGAATAGGCTCATATGGACAGCAGACCAACATTCTTGCATGAACTCATTCTCAGTGAATGTTTTGTTGATAGGTGGATGACGAAAAGCAATGCGCGTGTGCGTAACAGATTAACAACGTGATCAAAGAATATATCCAAGCAATTTCACCTGCTGTTCAACCCATTTGTTGCGTACGTCTTCCCCCTTGATCGATAAAAATATATCCACCGCAGCAGGATCAGTGTTAAACAGATCATGCATGGCAACAAGGGCATCTGGTGATAAGTCCAACAGTCTGAGTTCTTCCAATTGGGTATGGGCACGTGCTAATCGCTCGGGGTCGCATGCTAGTCGCTCGGGGGCGCGTGCTAGTTGCCCGGATGTTCGGTTAAGAATCTGGTCTCTGCGGAGCTGATCGACTAATATACCAAATTTTCTCCAGAACGATTGTGTGCTCTGAAATGCGCCGCCGCTTGCATGAAACAGAGCTGGTGTCATTGTCGTCCACGGCTTCGAGTCGGCGTTTTGGCAATTGCGTGAATGAAGATGTGTTCGAAAGGGAAGATTTGGCCTGGGAACCAGCACTTGAAGATCCGAAAGATTGATTGAGTGGGCTGGAGGCAGGCATAAGGGCTGTCATGGCAGTGTAGTGCTGGAACCCCGTGTTGGCAAAAGAAGCGGCTTTGGGGTTGTCCTAGCCATTGATCAGTTTGTATATCAGGTGATAGATATCACAAACTACTCACCTTACAATATACTTCCCAGGTGCTACGTTCATTTTCACTAATGCTAAGACCAGTAGTGTCATCCCATATAAAGCCAGACAGGCTCTTGAGAGTCGTCACGATATCAAAGGTTTTCTTCAGCTATGGAACCAGTCAGCTATGCAAAGGCACTGCTAATATGCCGCTACATACTTGTGTCCATTTTAACTTGCATGAATCTGCAGACTTGGGGCCTCCTTTTGTGGTATACTTTTCCATCTCCTCAACGGCAGCCTTCCAAACAGATGATTTGAAATTTGCGCCATCCCTGGCTTCATCTTTGTGTTTGAGAAGAAAAGTGATGAGTGCAGACTCATCATCAGTAGTCCAGATGGCCTTAGGAGTAGAAAGAGGGGGAAGATCTTCCTCTTCCAATGTGATGGCGACGGCGGCGATGACAGCAGGCACGATAACACGACAGCCTACCTCGAGCAACCAGCGATGACGTTGCCAGGCTTGTTCACTGTTCATCAGTTACCATCGGAGTTCTAATTGGAACAAGCTAGTGCAAATATCGTAAACAAGCGCCCACAGCAACGCGGCCTCACTCGTTATACTGTATATACAGTAAGTTCCTCATGGGATTCACAAGATCCTCCCGAGCCGTGGGAGATGTTTCTGTCCCACGGCACACGTCGCTGTTTTCCACCCTGGAAGTTAAAATCCCCTAATAGGTTGCCAGCGGCCTACTCCAACATTTCCCCCTTTACATACAAACTGTTAACCATTGACTGGTGAACACCCATTCTACCTTTGTGTGTCCACCGAATATGTGGTGAGACCACTAGGTTCTGATTCTGATATGGAAATGGAATCATTGGGTGTTTTAGCCCTTGGCGACTTGTCACATTGGCAACATCAAATTGAGTCTCCAATAAGCTTGAACAACTGGATTGTTCAGATTTATGTGAGACTTAGTGCAATGCAAGCCAATGTCGTCTCACCTCATCCAGTGCTAGGGCATGTCTGAATGCCCAATTATTTCATTCAGATAGGAGTTGTTCTCTTGTCTGATTTTCTTTCACCTGTATGATACGCCTTTCTTAAACGCAGAGCATTTCCTATCATCTGTACCAAATGTTATGATTTGCTGTGCACTTATTGTGTTTAGACATACACGAATCGTGCAATGAGTCTTTGGATCCCCACGCGCCTATTTTCATGTTTTACTAAAGTACAAAAAATCGATTCGCCACCTTTCTTTCGCCCTTTTATTCTTTCCACAGCTCAGCATTCACAATTTCAACCCCTGGCGAGGCCACCACTTCCCCGACCGTATACACTTCCTTTTGACCCGCATCTCGAAGCGTCTGCATAACAGCGCCGACCTCATCCCGCGACACGACGAGAACCATCCCGACGCCACAGTTAAATGTGCGCACCATCTCACTCGGTGCGATCTCCCCTGCACGCATAAGCCAACGAAAGACGGGCGGCAACGACCACTTCCCTACATCGATGCGAGCGCCGAGCGACTTGGGCAGCGCGCGCGGTACGTTGTCCACGAACCCGCCACCAGTGATGTGCGCCATGGCCTTGATTAGGCCTGCACGCGCTGCGGGGAGAATTTCGCGCGCGTAGATGGCAGTAGGTGTCAGGAGGGCCTGGCCGAGAGTCGTGGTGGTGTCCCAGGGACATGGGGAGGAATAGAGATGAGAATGTGGATTGGCCGCTGTTGTTGTGGCACTGAAGGCCCGCGCAAGGACAGCGCGGACGAGCGAGAAGCCATTTGAGTGTAGACCTGTGGATGGTAGGCCGAGGAGGACGTCGCCTGGGGAGATGCCGTCCTGTGGGAGGAGGCGTGTCCGCTCGACCGCGCCCACTGCGAAGCCTGCAAGATCGTAGTCGCCTGTGGTTAGAGTAGTAGGTAGGTATAAATCGCAGTTAGTTTTTGTTGAGCTTCCAGAGCGCACGCACGTACCTAGCTGATACATCCCTGGCATCTCGGCTGTCTCTCCTCCGATGAGGGCACAACCGGCTTGCTGACAGCCGGTCGCGATGCCCTTCACCACATCGGCAGCGATGCTCACGTCGAGCTTTCCGCAGCCATAGTAGTCGAGGAAGTATAATGGCTCTGCGCCTTGAACGACCAGATCGTTCACGGACATGGCCACCAGATCGATACCTACGTAATGTACCCTCGGTTCAGTTCATGAATGAATGGGGATAGAGGGGGAACGAAGACTTATGCCACGCACCGACAGTGTTGTGAATCCCCGCATCGACGGCGATCCGGAGTTTTGTCCCGACGCCATCCGTGCCACTCACGAGCAGTGGATCGGTGTAGCCTGCCACCTTGAGGTCAAAGATGCCTCCAAATCCGCCAATCTCTGCATCGGCACCCGGACGGCGCGTCGAACGCACGTGTGGTTTGATCGCTTCGACAAGTGCGTTTCCAGCATCGACCGAGACCCCTGCTTGTGCATAAGTGAGGCCAGGAACGGTGGAAGCCGCCGCCGCCGCTACTTTCAACCCTCTTTACCGGAAAATAGTTGTCTCTTTCAGCGACGGCAACCGTGTGAGAGCAATCTGCAAGACATACCGATGTCCGATGTCCCGTCGATATACTTTCCCTTCAAAGTTTACTTGCTCCACACCCTCATATGCGTGATCGAGGGCCTCTTGCAACGATGGAGCATAGGCTGACACGGCAATGACCCGGCCACCTGATGTCCGCACCTGGTCCCCTTCTTTGACAGTCCCTGCATGGAAGGCAACCACATCTACGAGGAATTCAGCTCACTGCGGCGGATGCAACCAGGCTCGCGTTGACATACTTGGAGGAACCTCTCCGATGGTGATAGTCTTCCCCTTCTCAAAAGTGCCGGGGTATCCTGAAGAAGCTAAGACGACTGAGACGGCAGAGCCAGGGCGGGTGGCTATTGCCACAGAGTCCAATCGACGTTCGACACATGCCTGCGCGAGTGTTAACACGCGATTGCACGTGAGAGAAAATAAAACTCGCACCAGGACTACCGCTGCCAGATCGGTGTCCTCGCTGAGGAGTAACATCAACGCCTCCGTCTCCGGGTCTCCAAAACGGACGTTGTACTCGAGAACTTTGGGTCCCGAGTCTGTCAACATGAAGCCCGTGAACAGGAGGCCGACGAAGGGATAGCCTGATCCAGAACGAGGATTTAGCTGGCCGAAAAGAGAAAGGAGATAGGGAAGTCGGTAGCGACACCTTCTCTTCGCATGCCGTCAATCGTTGGCTTGAGCGTTTCGCGCACGATTCGATCCATAATGGCAGGGGTAGCCACTGGCGCAGGAGCATACGCGCCCATTCCACCCGTATTGAGCCCCGTATCGCCCTCGCCGATCCGTTTGTGATCCTGCGCTGCTGGCAACGGGACGATCGTGTATCCGTCGGAGAAGGCCAGGACGGAGATCTCTGATCCGACGAGCAACTCTTCGATGACGACCTCGTCGCCTTCATTACGGCACCGAGCATCGGATATGCGTCTGGGAGTTCAAGCGACAAGTTTAGGGGGACGGTGAAAGTAGGACGACGTACCGGCAGCTCCGAATGCGCGTGCCACCATGATTTCCTTCAGGCCTGCTATAGCATCTTCGGTCGTCTCAGGGATGAGCACGCCTTTGCCCGATGCAAGCCCGCTCGCTTTGAGCACGACTTTGTGACCGCAGGTCCTAACGTACTCGATTGCCTCGTCCAGCTGGGACGAAATGAACACGTGGAAGGCCGCGGTGGGGATGGCATGTCGTGTCATGAAAGCCTTCGAGAAGGCCTTCGAGCCTTCCATCCGCGCCGCGAGGGCGGTCGGACCGAATACAGGGATTCCGACTACGCATATACGTGGTATTAGCCTTAAGAGGTGGTGGGATAGGATGTGTGGAGATGCACCTTTACGGAAGTAAGACTCTACACCATCCACCAAGGGTTGCTCTGGGCCAGGGACGACGAGATTGATCTGAGGACAGCTGTTTCAGGGCATAATATAGAAGGAAGAACGCCTCAAGCTCACATCATTGGAAACTGCCCACTGGGTCAGATTTTGAAAGTTTGGATTTGGCACGTTGACATTGGATACTTTCGGAGACAAGTGGGTGCCGCCATTGCCCGGGCAAACGAAGATGTGGTCCACGAGGGTTGACTGTTGAAGTTTCCACACCAACGCGTGCTCCCTGCCTCCTCCACCAAGTACCAAAATACGAAGGGCCATGACTGCTGTGTCTTGGTTTTGGTTGGCCCGACCGGAGCAACTGTATCACTGAAAATCTTCACCGGTGAAAAAGATAAGATAACGATAAGATTGCGTCGAGGATATATTGGCAATTCTCAAAATGCCAAGTCAAGATTTGGGGCTCTATTCTCACCAGAAAGGGAAATTGTGCTTATCATGGAGATTTTGCACATTTTGCAAGTAGGGGTAACACGTGCGTGAATTGACATTTCACAGAAAGCCCCGACGGGGATATGTCGTGTTTTAGGGTACTTGCGGCTTATACAGTCGGATAAAAATATTTATAAATGGCATAAAAAAACAGGGTTGTGGTTACAGCCGAAAACTTGGCCGAAAATGAGGGAGACAGGACCTCGAAGACAAAGGAAAGCATTCAGCTACCATGCAGTAGGCAGTGCTATCCAGACGGTTTCCACGTGCACTCATTGGAGGCCAACGCGTTGTGAAACTGCTGTGACCGATTTCCATCGACGGTTAGGCAAGATCAAAACACGCTCTGGTGGTCCCGAAAGCTAGTTGCAGGGATCGTAAGATGTTGTAGTAACCGTATGCACAATCTACAGGAAATGGGAAACCAAGTGGACGAGCCAGTCGAGACGGAAAAGAATGGGGAATAGCAGGGTTGGGGGCGCAAAGCTTAGGATCAGCTGACTGATTGAAGCCGGTCTACCGGCGGTTATCCTTTCCCAGCCACGCGAGAAGGGCAAGGTGCTAGTTTGTGTTCGATTTTATGAACCGGTTCGGTTGTGGCTGAGAGGTGGTTGAAGGCGCAAGGAACGGACCATAGTTGGGACTCGGAAATCAACTAAAGGGGGAAAAAACCTAGAGTTTCATCACTACGTCTTGTACTCCAACTTCGAGCACGATGCAGAGTCTTTTATTTGGGGTTGAACCGTTCGAAGAGGTGGGTGACAGTTCGAACGAGTTGAACACGTTTTACTGACGAGTTCGCTTAAAATTAAACGATTCAGCTTCAAACAGCTTCGTTCGCGGTCGAGCCTGAGCCTGAGGTGGAGAAGAAAGCGGATGTCGTTCTTCCTTTAAACCTTTCTCGCCGAACCATGGACACTTCAAAATCTCACAAAAAATCTCTGTTTCGAAAACCTGTAAAGAGGTCGAACACCGTCAATGACACTCCTCGACTATCTTCAACTTTCACTACTACTCCAACCGACCGATCCTCAACACGATATTCTTCCGCAGACCCTTTACCTCAATCTAGAGAGCCCTCTCCATCTGCCCTAAATCGTTCTATCATCCCTGAATCCCTCAAGGAGTTGCCCTCATGGTACCACACCGAGGGAGAGTGGGCTGCCGCCTCCGCTCACCAATTTCGCGCCAGGTATCCAATACACAACCCGGTTGGCCCTCCATTTTACAAGAATACCCACCTCGCGCCCCCGACTAGGCCTTCCTCCGTTTTCTCCCCTTCTTTCCCTCCAATGAACCCCGAACCTGCACCCCCACCTAGTCCCCCCACACACCCCCCCAAGGTTCTCCTCTCCCTACCCCCAGCTCCTCCCAAACCCGCATAATGGACCCTTCCGGCAAGGCTCGCATTCGCAAGTTATCCAACGCCGCACATGACAATGTCGACCTTCTCGACGGTTCCGACCCTTATGGGACCAACTGGCATCACGAGTCTCCTTATGACTGGGGCTTGTCCGGTGACCGGGCTATCTTGTCTTCCGATGGTTCAGACGTACGTTCCTTTCAAATTTTCACGAGTTGCCCAAATGAACCATCTGGTTGCCTTAGGCGCGACAGCCGCCGCGTATTGGCACGGCTTCAAGTTCACATCACAAAACTGCCACTCCTTCACCTTTGTCTCAATCTACCTCTGCGATACATCTCAACCCACCCGATCAGGACCTGCCGTCCTTCGCACGCAAGTTCACCAAGCGGCGGAAACCCTTCGAGGGTATCTTTGGGTTTTCTCCCACAGCATCACGTCCCGATACCGCCTCCATCGCACCCTCCTCCATCGCAGCGTCCACCCAGACCGTGACAAACAGACTTTTCAAGCACCAAAGCATATTCAAGTCTGCCTCAACGTCCTCTATTCCTCAAACCATCTCAAACGCGTCTATTGTTCCCTCCGAGAAGAGACAGAAACGCGGATCCGTGCTTGGCCGCTTTGCCCGTCGTTTCAGCATAGTACGACGTGTAGCAGGCTCGCATTCCCGCGGAGCTAGCCTCGACGCTAGTAATGAGGGGTCCCGTGGGGACAGACAATCGATTCAAGCCACCGACCGTGCATCAACCGTGACACGTCCACCGTCGATGTCAAACCCTATGTCTCCACCCGAGATGCGTCAAAGCGCGCGCGTCCCGCCTCCTCGGGCAGAGTCTCCGGATTCACCCCCACTCGAAACGCCCAAAGATGAGGGAACACAAGATGGAGTGCTGACACATGACAGAAAGCGCGAATCGATCTCCTCCCTGGAAGTTTCTTACTCCATTGGACGCCTCACCGTCGTCAACCCCGATGTGCTTGATTCGACTGATAGCGCTCCAGCCACTCCGGTCAACCGAGTCCACCCCATCCCTGCGACTGCAAGCAGAACCGGCCCGGTCCCGCAAGTGATAGAGAAACCGTTACCACTTCCAGTACCTCTCTCGGCTATCATCTTCCCAGAGGCTTACCTCGTCGATTCGCCGTCGGCCTTGACTCCCACTTCCAACGCACTAGGGTACATGACTCCGACGAATGTACCGGCTCCAGTAAGCCGTGCACCTTCGGGCGAAGAGGGGCAAAGATCGCGACCTAATCCTACAGCTTCTCTGCCAATCTCAACATCACACCCTGTTTCAAAGGGCGGACAGCGCGCTTCTCGCTCCTCGCCACCGTCTTCCCTGCCCGCTTCGGCATCAACCAGCCTATCTCCACCTCATCTCCCTACGGTCCACCCCATTTCCAAGCCAGCACCGCCTGCTATTGAGACAGACTCCCCGTTATCCCGGGCTTCAATCATCGCAAACCCCCCAACGCCATACGTAGAGCCTACCCATATTAACACTAGCTCGCCCGCTGTGCCTCCTGTTATCCAGTTGACAATCCCTTCGCCAATAGTTACCCCAATCGTCACTTCCTCCCCCTCTCGCTCTGTGTCCCAATACGAACCTTCTAGACTTCCTTCTGGTGAACCATCAGCGACGAGGAATCAAACGGCTCGTCAACCCAGCACGGTTCGCAGCCGTGAGACTGAAACATTCCACCTCGTGCGGAGCCCAAGTGCAGCCGCTACGCAGCCCACTGGTGAAAGCATTATCGTTGGAGGTCAGCAATGGGCAGTCGTTGGAGGAGGCATGCAACGTTCCAGAACAAAGAAGGACAAAGAAGACTCGAGGCGGAGCCATATAGATACTGAGCGGCGTGAGAGCAGGCGGCAGGATAGACCAGTTGAGAAGGTAATGTTACTTTCTTTACGATGTCCTTTGACTCATGTTGTCGTCGCGAAGGCTGCCTCCCCTGTTGCTCCCGCTCCTTCCGCTCCTCCGAGCGAGACGAGCAAGTCGCGTACGAAGGACGCCAGCTCGAGCCGCAAGCGCATCAGTCAGCCAGAAAGCAGAGATCAAGTTCGCCGATCCACGACCTTGGCTAGCTCCCGCCCGAACGGTACGACCGCGCCCGCATCTACGCCCACACGAGAGCGTCGCCCGTCGCAGCCACATGAGGGACGCCGCCCGACGTCCGAGCTAACCTCGGCTGCGGAGATGAATGCTCTCCGTGCGCGGGAGGTGTGGGAGATGGATAGGTTGTGGAAGGGCAGGAGCATGGCATTCGAAGGTCCGCAGGTCGTTTATGCGCAGTCCATAGGCGACGTCGGCTCGACGACGAGCGTGAACGCCGGCGCCGGCGCCGTTGGAGTCAACGGGCTCGGCGGTAACGGCTCAGCGCACACTTCGTACAAGTTCCAACCGGGCTTCACATTCCCCACTTCCCCTCCAGCAGGAGGAGGAGGAGTCTACTCGCCGACGTCGCCGTTGTTGCAGCCAATGCAGCAGCATGGTCCGCCGCTGTACGATTTTCCGAGCGGGGTGAGGAGTTATCCGGACCTGGCGAGTATACCCAGTATCGGATCGCCGGAGAGTACGCCTTCCTTGCCCTCGTCGCGTAATCCACTGCCTGCTCCACCCCGTCAGTCACCGTATCGCCCGGGTCCAATTCCCCCGTCTTTCCTTGAGAGGGACGATCGTGTGGCGGCGGAGTATTGGAGCAGGTACGCCGGCGTGGGCGTCGTTTCATCGACGCACTGAGTACTTTCCCCTCCCCACCCCTTCCCTCGCGACTGCCACGACGATGCCATGATGGGTTATTCATTCACTTTCACTCTATTAATATATCTACTTCTATGATGGTCATGCTCTTCACGATCACCCTCACCCACCTGCATTTATCCCCTTCCCTGAGATACCTTTGCTCTATCTATCTAGACAACCCGAGACAGAGACGGAGAGACTCTGCATTGCAATGCTGATTTTTCCCACACCCCTGCAACTACCCAGCCTTTGTCCACACTGATGACTAACTCTTTACCTCGAGGTGTTTTGTTTACTTTGCTTTTTTGTTTTCTTTTCCATCAACATTTCACACCGCACCTACCCTTTCACCAGTCGGTTCCCATTTGATTTGTCATGCTACTATCACATCACTTTCAGTCTTCCCACTTTTTTTTTTCTTTTCAAGACAGTTCCTCGCAAGGCGTTTTTGTGCATATAATTATGAACTGCTTGTGTTCTGTGCTTTTGTACCTTTCCTTATGTTGGCAACGATATTGGGGAGTAATTTGAGTAGAAATGGACTGCTGCTTCGCCGCGTCTTTGAAAAAAAAAAAAATAGGTCATGTATTGCATCGATTGGGGGAGTGAAAAGAAAAGTTAGGGAAAACAGATTGAAGTGTGTGATATATGTGTGTACATTGGCGGTGATCATATGTCGTGATCCATATCCATAATAATTGACATAGGGCAAAGGGGAAAGATTAGTATGAAAACATAGGCACGACTAACCGATACAAAACGCTATGTAGACAAGCACACGTCACAAACAATTAGAAAGAGAAAGGAGAGATTATCGTGGTCACGATGGTGGGAACGCGGTGGGATCAATGGGGAAATCAGTTTCCGGGTAATCGTTCCACTGGCCATTGGCGTCGAGAAAACGCCGAAGCCGCGCGACTTGGGACGACAGGTGAAGCACGATGATTTGCATCTTGATGTCGAGCTGTAGCCGAAGGACTTCCTCGCACGCCTTGAGCGCCGCCTCTCGCGTCGAGACGAACATGTCTCCGGCTATCCCAAGCCGCTTCAATTCGTCGATCATCTCGCTGAATTCTGAGCACCATGCGAGCACGCCGAGCTTGGGTGGGGATTCAACGCCCAGTTCAACATCGTGGCATATGACGCACCTGTCCATACTGTTTGTAGCGTCCGAACAGCACATTGGGCGCCGCCTGGAGAGCAAAGTCACACATTTCATTCTTCTCGATAACAGAGGGGAGAGGTGTATAGTGACGTTGAGGAGGTTGCGGTGGAGGCTAGACAACGAGTTAGTAATGCATGGAGAGAAATGTGAGGGGGGGAGCAACCTCTTGACGTGGCGGCGGGTCTTTGAACCACTCGTAGCTAGCGTAATCCACTTCTCCACCAAAGTCGACCGTGTCAGCGGGTTTGCCAAACGCGTTAACAGACATTAGATGAGATTAAAACTAGGGCGCTTGATTATGTCTACGGGTGTGAGAAGTACGTCGGGGACGAGTGGAGTGGCGAGCCTGGGGTGGAGGGTTGGAGGAAGGGGAAGAAGATGAGGATCCGGCGGTGGAAGCTACACGAGGTGTCAACACGTGCCCGCTTACCATAAATATAGGCGCTCGTACTCACAAACTGGGACTATCTCTAGGGGTGGAAGTCGAGAGACTGTGGGCTTATTTGTCACCGCCAATCGATATGAATGAGAGCGTGTCTGTAATGAATGAAAGTGGTTAGGATTGAGGAACAGCATGGAGTGTATGAAACGCGCCTTTGACACTTTCACTCCAGTGCACGATTTGGCTGTATCCTCCTTCCGGGGAGGGCGACACTTTTTCCTGGTTTCCACTAAAGAACGACGATAGTGGGTGATAGTAGCCTTTGTTACTGATGATGAACGTGATCTAGGGCGGATTGGAGGATTGGGAGGAATACTAACTGCGATTGACCAGAGCGATTAAGCCTTGATCGACCGCGCGTGCGGAGTACCACAGTGGCTTCAGAAGGAGATTTGCCGTTTGAAGTAAGTGATTTCAAGGTAATCTGAGAGGATTTGAGGTCCTGGATGTTTACTCGCCCTCGAATAAGGACGACCTCGCCGCGAAGACGTTTAGATGATGAGGAGGTTGAAGAAGGAGGAGATGGTGTCTGGGTTTGCACGGCCTTTGGAAAATGGACAGTGGAAGCGTCTTCCGTATCTGAGCCGCGGGCAGACCTGGACGAGGAAACGGAGGAATCTTTCGCTTTCTTGCTAAGTGCGATCTCAAGCTCGCGTACGTTTCGCGAGAGCCAAGAAGGAGAGGGTGGGATAGGAGAATGCCGATAATCTATGGCAGGAGTAACGGCAATTGACTCGGTCAAGGTGGAGGGATCAACAAAATTGTAGCCCTCGCGGGGGAGAGGAGGAAGTGGCCGTTCAGTACGACGGAAGCGCAATGGGGGAGTTGGGGGCACTACTTGTATCGGCAATCCCGCTGGCTTGGGTGGATCACGCTCAGACGTCAAAAGTAGAGTTGGTGCTGATAAGAATCGGCTGCGTCTGTTAGACTCGTCGCTGTGAAGATGGGATGTGAGGAATTCCTCGAGAGAGGCGTAGAATGACTGGACGGACGGTTGGGCACGCGAAACACGGGATCCGCGGGGTGTAACGTGGGGTGTTTGGACTACTGGGAAAGAGATATCGAATGCCTCTGGTTGAAAATCGGGTAAAACGGGTCCGCTATCAAGAACTTGATGTGAGGACTGATGAAGCTGATCAAGGGAAGCGTGCGCGACACGTGTCGTTCGCCCTGGCCTATGCACGGAGAGCTCAGAGATAGGATTCCGAAACGAGGTGCGCAATGTCTCCCGGGTCAAATTCCCAAACCGTTTCAATGTCGCACTGGCCCTTGTCAAAGTCTTGATAGAGCGACGTGCAGTCGATGGTGTCTCGGTTTGGGTCTGCGGGGAGGGTGAGGATGAAGGATTTGGGAACGGGAGCTGTAAGGGGGGTAGTGAAGATGGCTGGACCGAAGGTTGAGGTTGAGGAAGGATACTCGGTCGGGGGACTGTATGAGCCGATGGCGTTGGTGAAGGTGATGATCGAGAGTTGGCGGTATAAAAGGACTGTGAAGATGCCACGCGAGCAGTGTCGGCCTCCTCTGGATTATTTACAGATGCTATTTCCTGATCACGAATGGGCTCAGAACGAAAAGGATCGCGATCGTAGAAAACAGACCCGTCGTCGTGAACAGGATTGATTTCCTGAGATGCGGGAGGTTTAGATTTGGTCGGAGTGGGGATAAAAGTGGGTGGAAGTGGAAAATCGAGGATGAGCCTGAGCTCAGCGTTTCGACGAGAAGATTTACGGGAACGCTTTGATGTCTTGCTAATTGTACGCGATCGTACGTGTACTTGAGATTGTTGGGAGGCGGAGGAAGCGGAACCTGAGTTAACGTCGGCCTCCCCGGATGACTTGTTGGAAACGCCCGACGTGCGAGCGACTCCCGACTCGGTTAGACCGACTCGTTCAGCTTCAGCAACTTCGAGGGGCAAGTCGGCAAGACTGATTGCTTCAAAATCGTCCACCCAGTCTTCCAAATCTTCTTCAGCCACGGTGGTTAGGCCTCTTGTTCCATCGACACCTCCACTCGGCGGTTGATCTGAATCTTGACGCGCTACTCCTGAATCCCCAGGTGTAGAATCCTCGGGTAGTTGATCGGTCGAGCTACTTGTAGAGCCACGAAGGCTACGTACAAGCCTCGACCGCAGGAAACTCTTGGACCTGAACGTCGCGTCGTCGTCAAGTCCTGGACAGAAAGGACTTGTTCTGAGGAAGGGGCTCGCTCTGTCAGTTTCCAACGACTTTGTTGAACTGAAGAGCGCCCTAGCGGCGCGACTGGCGCGTGTTCGCCTGATGGGGACAACCAGACCGGGAAACACCCTGAAAAAGTCAATGAAAGAAGTTATCTATCTCGCCTCGTGTCGAAATGTGGGGCACCTGCCCGAGAGGCGGTGCACCTCTCCAACCCCATCCTCACTTTAACATCCCCACGCATCAAGCACGATCAATGCGTGTATAGACAAACAATCGAGCATGTTTTACAGGTGTGGACTCTCTATCGCGCATCTGTTATCCAACTCGATCCTGGGTTCCCATAATGATAGGTGCCTTCCTTGAGGCTCCATGGGAGTTCCGTTAGCGAACCGTTTACTTGCCTCACGTCACGGGTGCCACATCCAGCACGTTTGTTGATGTCAATCTCTTATCCCCTATTCCCGTGGGTGACAAATGATATGAGTAAGAGACTGCATGCTAGTCTGTTCCGTTGATTTGATTTCACCCGTCCACGAAGAGTCCGAAGAGAGCGCTCAAATGAATACCATCACTGGCGCTTTCCCTCCCTGCTTCGCACCACGGCGCTAGTAGTGCGATTTCTCCTTCTCGCTTCATCTTGCCCGCTTCAGGTGATATCACTGCAGACCCTGCCGGTGAGCTGTCGCCTGGTGGTATCCCTGAAGCGATGCGACGTCCCACCATGGCCTCCCGTCCCATTCCTGTTTTCGTAAGTCATTCCGGTACTTCACAGACCTAACGATAGGCTGCTCTCCAGACCGCTTGTTAGCAACGTTGCCTGTTCTTGCGGTGGCAGGACGGCCTCCTCCCGCGGTTAATAGAAACTACTAGGTTCAAACAATTCGACGAACTAGGTACATTGCATATAACAACATCATTGACAGAAGGCATAGCAAGAAGCACGACGTGAGAACAGAGATAACCCGAGATAAGTTCGTCAACTGTATGCCGGGTTTGAAATTCTGGTTGCACAGTAAATACGACTGCACAATCTATTCTGGCGATTGGTCATATGAATATAGGAGATAGGATACGTACCGACTGCGTCCTCCTCTGGAGATGATCGCAAGTCATCCATGTGTTAGCACTAATCCCAGCCAATGGTCACTCATGTCCCACTTGCGACTTCGACCATTTACCAGAACATCAGCACGCTTGCGAGGCTGTGGAGAGTTCGCGCTATTGTATGGAAGATTAAAGCGGAACTCACATCACCCAAACCAATAGCTACTCTACCAATAATGTCTTCGATGAAGCAAGGGATCCCTTGACGGGTAGCTCTCAATACATGGGGGCCGTCAGGCTATCGCCGAGTGATGAAGAGAATCGGCTCAGATAAGCCGAGATCCGACCTGTCGTACCTCCGAGTCCTCAACGGCGCGTTCAAAGCACGAGAGCATCGCGTTTGGCTGAGGAGACGAGTTCGGACATGGTGTAATAAGAGATAAACAGGATGGCATGTGGATACTCAGTTGTGATTGGGGAGGTTTTATAGGCTTATTAATAAGAAGGGGTGAGATGAAGGCAGTTTACATCGGGCGCATGATGGATTCCAGTAGCACACGAGTGCACTGAGCCAACATTGGTCCCACACCTGGGATAAATTGTAGGTCAAATCCTAATCGCGTCATCTCAAACTTGAGCGCTTGAGCGCTTGAGCACTTGAGTGTTCGCCAAAGTACAAGTCCTGCAGACTCCAATCCTTTGCTTTGACGCGTGTTGACATGAACGACAAGGACACCAATAAAGTGTATATCCCCGCTGATAGGGCTACTCCCGAGTTCCGACGAGAATAAAGGCCGACGCACAATTTCAGTTAAATTCACAATAACCACCTGAGGCCTGAGGACATGTTTGACTAAAAGGTGCGGCGTGGGAAGGAGGTATGAGTTTGAATAACCGATCATGGCAATTTCACTCCGACTTCAAACGGTCCCGCTTTCACTGGCAGCCACCCAAGATGTGACTCATACACGGAATCCTGTGAACCCGTGGACTGCCTTACGCACACTGGTACAATATAAAATGGCCGTGAGTCCGACCTTCTTCCTCAAGTTTTCTTCCAACTGAATTTCAATTGCCATGTCGCCTCCCAAAGTTTGGTTAATTACTGGTGCAAACTCCGGTCTCGGACTCGCGATAGCTCAAAGTGTCCTGTCTAAAGGAGACAAGGTGCCATATTTTATCATGTAGAATCTCCACAGGCCTTACCGTTCCCATCAGGTTATCGCTGCCGCTCGTGATGCTGCTAAAATCCCGACGTCATTGAGTGGTGCTAAAGCTTACACGCTTGACCCAAGTGCTCCTGAAGCCGACGTAAAGCATGCTGCTAAAGAAGCCCTCAAGGTATACGGGCGAATCGACGTCCTCGTCAACAACGCTGGATATTCACAACCCGGTGTTGTAGAGGAGCTACGGTGAGTCCTTTGTCTTTTCGTTTCGAGTCTGTACCTACTTGTCGCACGATTTAGGTCTGAAGACATCCACGCACAGTACCAGACGAACGTGTTTGGACCGATCGCGATCATTCAGGCCTTGCTGCCTTCATTTCGCGCCCAAGGGTCTGGCCATATCCTGAACATATCCTCTGTAGTGGCCTTCGCGACCCGTGCGACGTTCGGGGCCTACAACAGCTCCAAGGCGGCTCTCGACGCGTTCTCGGAAACACTCGCGCAGGAAGTCGAGCCGTTCGGCGTGCGCGTTCACATCATCGCGCCAGGCCTTTTCCTAACCAACTTTATGGCGCCAATAAAAGCGCACTATAATCGCCAGGACACGACTGGGGCATATACGACGCCCGACGAGGGACTCAGTTTGATGGAGGGCGCAATTTCGTCGCTCATCGCCAGCCGTCAGATCGGCGATCCCAAGAAATTGGCGGAGCGTCTGTACGAAATAGTCTCCGGGACAGGCCTCGCGCAGGGTCTAACGGATAACAAAGATTGGGTGCGAATACCGCTCGGCCCAGACTCGGGTGCTGGGATGAGGGAAAAGGTAGCAGCCATCTCGGCGAGCGTCGAGGCGTATGAGCCAATTTGGAAGTCGACAAACTTGGACTCGAATGACGATGGGCTGAAGGAGTAATTTGGTATTTGAGTTGACGAAGCAAGCAGATTCAAACTATGTACATTATTACAGATAACAACAAGAACATAGCAAGAAGCACGATGTGAGAACTGAGATAAAAACCCAATATTTTCATCAATTGTGCATGCCGGGATTGGATTTCTACTGCATGACAACATATGAAGTCAAGCAAGAGAGCAAGCCGCATATATTGTACGTAGAGACAGTGCCGTGCAGTGCCCAAAATACGATGGATTGAAGCGAATCCACCGCACCCTGTACTAGTAGAACCACCAGCGTGGGCCGATTAGGTACGTGAAGCAAGTTTCTGCACAAGCAATAGCACAAGCAACAGCCAATACAGACCCGCATTTCTCCGCCGGGGCGCTCCGTTGGTGGCGCGCCTGTTCTATCTCAGTGACTCAGTCAACACAAAAACGGTCCCGCTTTAGTAGCCGCCCCTGCGAATGGAGTTACACAGGTAATCGTGTGAACTCATGGACATGCCTTACTAGGTAGCTGAGATGTGTCCCTGAGCTTGCGATACAATATAAAAGGACGGTGAGCCCGATTCTCGCCCCCCCATATTCTTGCAACTGAATTTCACTTACCATGTCGTCTTCCAAAGTCTGGTTAATTACTGGTGCAAACTCCGGTCTCGGGCTCGCGATAGCTCAAAGCGTCCTATCTAAAGGAGACAAGGTGCTATGTTTTATCCTGTAGAATCACCAGACCTTACCGTTCCTGTCAGGTCATCGCTGCCGCTCGAGATGCCGCCAAAATCCCACCGTCATTGAGTGGAGCCAAGGCCTACACGCTTGACCCAAGTGCTCCTGAAGCTGACATAAAGCATGCTGCTAAAGAAGCCCTCAAGATATATGGGCGGATTGATGTCCTCGTCAACAATGCTGGATATGGACAACCCGGTGTTGTAGAAGACCTACGGTTAGTCTTGTTCCTTTTTGTTTAGACCCTCCGAGCGGATTTCGAGCTTAAATTTAGCACGATTTAGGTCTGAGGACATCCACGCACAGTTCCAGACAAACGTGTTTGGACCCATCGCGATCATTCAGGCCTTGCTGCCTTCGTTCCGCGCCCAGGGGTATGGCCACATCCTGAACATATCCTCTATAGCGGGCTTCGTAAGTTGGGCGTCAGTTGGGGCCTACAGCAGCTCCAAGGCGGCTCTCGACTCGTTCTCGGAGACGCTTGCACAGGAAGTCGCACCCTTCGGCGTACGCGTACACATTATCTCGCCCGGCTTTTTCCCAACCAACTTTTTGGCGGTGGTCAAGGCAAACCAAGGTCCCCAGGACACGAATGGGGCATATACGATGCCCGAGCAGGGAGAGGGTGTGGTTTCGTCACGCATCGCCAGTCGTCGGGTTGGCGATCCCATGAAGTTGGGAGAGCGTCTGTACGAAATAGTCTACGGGACCGGCATCGCGCAGGGTCTAATGGATAACAAAGATTGGGTGCGTGTACCGCTCGGCCCAGACTCGGGTGCTAGTATGAGGGAAAAGGTAGCAGCGATCTCGGCAAGCGTCGAGGCGTATGAGCCAATTTGGAACTCGACAGACATGGATGACGCTCGGCTGAAGGAACAATTTGGTATTTGAGTTGACGAAATGACTAGATTCAAACTAGGTACATTATTACAACATCATTGACAAAGAGCATAGCAAGTAGCACGACGTGAGAGCCGAGATAAAACCCGATATTTTCATTAACTGTGTATGCTGGGATTGGATTTCTACTGCATGAAGTCAATCAAGAGAGCAAGCCGCATATATTGTAGACAGCGCCGTGCAGTGCCCAAAATACGAGCGTTTTTTGTTGTAAGAAAATATCGGCGATTGGTTGCATGAACATAGGAGATGCGCTGACCCACGTGGTTAGGAGAGTAGAGAAACCATCAGGCAGGTGTAGATGGAAAAAAATAGGATCCGTACCGACTTCATCTTCCTCGGAAGGTGATCGCAAGTTATCCAAGTGTTAACGCTACTAGTGGGACACGAGCGAGATTACTATTCTCAGCCAAGACTTGCTCTGAGATGACGGGGAAAGAAGGGCAGAGGAAGGCACGCGCGAGGAGTTTCGAGAAAGTGGGTGATTCTTTTGATAAAAAAAAAAAAGCTGAATCACTCGATGAAGGAAGGGACCCTTTGAGGGCGGGTGGCTCTCAACACATACGTGGGACCGTCAGGTTATCGGGGATGATGGGAACCGGCTCAAGCAAGTGCCAGTGAGATAGAGCGTCCATGAGTGATAAGCGCCGCCCCAAGCAAACATTGGCCGCCTACTGCCAGTGATTGTTCGTAGCAAATAGGATCACGCGAGAGTTAGAGCTCGGACTGGAATCAGACTTTCGAACCGGGAGGAGACTACACGTCTGCCAAAGCGCAAGAGCTATTCTGAAAAGCTTCCACGAGATAGCGAAGTCGCCTTCTTTCTGTGGATTGAAGTGAATTCACCGCACCTTCTACTAGTAGAACCACCAGCGTGGCCCGATTAGGTACGTGAAGCAAGTTTTTGCACAAGCAACAGCCAATGGCAAGTTACAACCAGCCGACGGAATGCGAGCTACAGACCCACATTTCTCCGCCGGGGCGCTCCGCCGGTGGCGCGCTGTTCTATCTCAGTGACTTAGTCAACTCAAAAAGAACGGTCTCGCTTTTGCTTTTGCTTGTAGCCACCCCTGCGAATGGAGTTACATGCGTAATCGTGTGAACTCGTGGACATGCCTTACTAAGTGGCAACTAACTGGTAGCTGAGATGTGCCTCTGAGCGTCCAATACAATATAAAAGGACGGTGAGCCCGATTCTCGCCCCCCAATCTTCTTGCAACTGAATCACTTACCATGTCATCTTCCAAAGTCTGGTTAATTACTGGTGCAAACTCCGGTCTCGGGCTCGCGATAGCTCAAAGCGTCCTATCTAAAGGAGACAAGGTGCTATGATTTATCCTGTAGAATCACCAAAGACCTTACCATTCCCGTCAGGTTATCGCTGCTGCTCGCAATGCCGCCAAAATCCCACCATCATTGAGTGGAGCCAAGGCCTACACGCTTGACCCAAGTACTCCCGAAGCCGACGTAAAGCATGCTGCTAAAGAAGCCCTCAAGATATATGGGCGGATTGACGTCCTCGTCAACAATGCTGGATATGGACAACCCGGTGTTGTAGAAGACCTACGGTTAGTCTTTTTCCTTTCTGTTTAGACCCTCCGAGCGGATTTCGAGCTTGTAACTAAATTTATGCATAATTTAGGTCTGAGGACATCCACGCACAGTTCCAGACAAACGTGTTTGGACCGATCGCGATCATTCAGGCCTTGCTGCCTTCATTCCGCGCGCAAGGGTATGGTCACATCCTGAACATATCCTCTATAGCGGGCTTCGTAAGTCGGGCATCAGTCGGGGCCTACAGCAGCTCCAAGGCGGCTCTCGATTCGTTCTCGGAGACGCTTGCACAGGAAGTCGCGCCCTTCGGCGTACGCGTACACATTATCTCGCCCGGCTTTTTCTCGACCAACTTTTTGGCGGCGGTCAAGGCGAACCAAGATTCCCAGGACACGAATGGGGCATATACGATGCCCGAGCAAGGACTCAGTGTGTGGGAGGGGGTGGTTTCGTCGCGCATCGCCAGTCGTCGGGTTGGCGATCCCATGAAGTTGGGAGAGCGTCTCTACGAAATAGTCTCCGGGACTGGCATCGCGCAGGGTCTAATGGATAACAAAGATTGGGTGCGTGTACCGCTCGGCCAAGACTCGGGTGCTAGGATGAGGGAAAAGGTAGCAGCGATCTCGGCAAGCGTCGAGGCGTATGAGCCAATTTGGAACTCGACGGACATGGATGACGCTCGGCTGAAGGAACAATTTGGTATTTGAGTTGACGACTCGGAGATTACTAGATTCAAACAGGTTGACGAACTAGGTACATTACACATAAAAATATCATCGACAGAAACCATGGCAAGAAGCACGACGTGAGAACTGAGATAAAAAAGGACATTTTCATCAACTGTGTATGCAACCGGCTCAGAAGATAAAAGATAAGTGGTGGGATGGCGTGTGGATAGTCAATTCCACCCTATACGTGTATTAGACCCACTCTTCGGACAGACCCATCTTTCGGTCAGTCACGCAACTGTCATACCACCAACGTTTCCACCAAGCCCCGCTTAGCAGCCCTCCCTGTATCTGCTCGCCGATATGGGCTTCCACGTCCCGTGTCACCTTGGCCACCTTGGCGGCTCACCACACCACAGTATATGGGTTCGATGGGTCGGTGCAGAGAACGCATCAACCAAGGTTGCAAGGACCAGCATTCAAGTTGCCCCATACCATTCTGCTCATTCAAATTCCTAGTCCAATCTGCCATTCTATGCTATCGAGATGTAGAGAACACTCACACCATAAGGCTACAGTAACTAGATACATTTTTTGATACCAACTGTGCCACACGACAGGCACAGCGCGTAATGTCGATGGGCCTGCACCTGTCAGCTGTGGTCAGGCTCTCAATGTGCAAAACTTCGACCTTGCAAATTGACAAAATGCCATTTTTGTTCCCCATAGAAAAGCTCAGTTCATGACACAAAAACACTTATATTATCACCAGGAAATACATAGAATTGCATGTTCCAAATTTCATGTGAAGCAAGCAGGTGGAAGATGAGCGAGATATTTGACATGACCGAAAGGTGGGTCTGTCCGAAGAAGTGGGTCTGATACAGTAAGCCGGCATAGTGATAGGCCGCATGTGGCCAAATTCAAAGAGCGCTTGAAGTGCCGCGCTGCGAAAATCAGTTTCTTGAGGCTGATCAAAAGTTGAAAAAGTGCGTGAAGCAAGTTTCTGCACAAGGGATAGAACAAGGAATAGCCAATGGCAATCATTGGCGAGTTTCACCAGACCCCACATTTCTCCGCCAGGGCCCACCTATTCCATCTCCGTCAACTCAAACGGTCCCGCTTTTGCTGGTAGACGCCCACTTCCGATGCAGCACACACGGAATAATGTGGACTCATGGATTGCCTTACTAATCTGTAGTTGAAGATGCCCTCTGACTGAGCGTGCATCCTGCTAGTACAATATAAAAGGACGGTGAGCCCGACCCCCTTCCCCCAGTTTTCTCCCCAACTGAATTTCGCTTACTATGTCATCTCCCAAAGTCTGGTTAATTACTGGTGCAAACTCCGGTATCGGACTCGCGATAGCTCAAAGTGTCCTTTCTAAAGGAGACAAGGTGCCATATCTTATTATGTAGAATCACCAGAGGTCTTACCATTCCCGTCAGGTTATCGCTGCCGCTCGCGATGCCGCCAAAATCCCACCATCATTGAGTGGAGCCAAGGCTTACACCCTTGACCCAAGTGCTCCCGAAGCCGACGTTAAACGCGCTGCTAAGGATGCCCTCAAGATATATGGGCGAATCGACGTCCTCGTCAACAATGCTGGATATCTTCAACCCGGTGCTGTGGAAGAGCTCCGGTTAGTGTTTTTATCTTTTTGTTCGGGCCCTCCGAGGGGATTTCGAGCCTGTAACTAATTGCCGCACGATTTAGGTTCGAAGACATCCACGCACAGTACCAGACGAACGTGTTTGGACCGATCGCGATCATTCAGGCATTGCTGCCTTCATTCCGTGCGCAAGGGTACGGCCACATCCTGAACATATCATCTGTGGCGGGCTTCGTGAGCCAGAGTTTGATCGGAGCTTACAACAGCTCCAAGGCGGCGCTCGACTCGTTCTCGGAGACACTCGCGCTAGAAGTTGCGCCCTTCGGTGTACGCGTTCACATCATCGCGCCAGGCGTTTTCCCAACGAACGTTTTTGTGGCGGCCAAGGAGAACCACAACGATCACCAGGACACGACTGGGGCATATAGGACGCCCGAACAAGTACTCAGTGTATGGGATAGCGTGCTTTCGTCACGCATCACCAGCCGTCAGATCGGCGATACCATGAAGTTGGGAGAGCGTCTGTACGAAATAGTCTCCGGGACAGGCCTCGCGCAGGGTCTAGTGGACAACAATGATTGGGTGCGAATACCACTCGGCCAAGACTCGGGTACTGGGATTAGGGAAAAGGTAGCAGCCCTCTCGGCGAGCGTCGAGGCGTATGAGCCAATTTGGAACTCGACGAACATGGATGATGCACGGCTGAAGGAGCAATTTGGTATTTGAGTCGACTAAACTACTAGATTCAAAAGGTTTGACAAACTAGGTACATTACACATAAAAGCATAATCAACAGAGAGCATGGCTAGAAGCACGACGTGAGAACTGAGATAAAACAAGACATTTTCATCAACTGTGTAGTATGCAACTGGCTCAGAAGATAAAAGATAAGTGGTGGGATAGCGGGTGGATCGTCATTTCCAGTCTGTGCGAGCCCCTAACGACCATCAGCTTCACAGTGATTGTTCGCGCCAAATAGGTTAACAGTTTGTATGTAAAGGGGGAAATGTTGGAGTAGGCCGCTGGCAACCTATTAGGGGATTTTAACTTCCAGGGTGGAAAACAGCGACGTGTGCCGTGGGACAGAAACATGGAGTATCTTGTGAATCCCATGAGGAACTTACTGTATATACAGTATAACGAGTGAGGCCGCGCCTTTATTTTGCTATGGGCGCTTGTTTACGATATTTGCACTAGCTTGTTCCAATTAGAACTCCGATGGTGCCTGGGAACGTCATCGCTGGTTGCTCGAGGTAGGCTGTCGTGTTATCGTGCCTGCTGTCATCGCCGCCGTCGCCATCACATTGGAAGAGGAAGATCTTCCCCCTCTTTCTACTCCTAAGGCCATCTGGACTACTGATGATGAGTCTGCACTCATCGCTTTTCTCCTCAAACACAAAGATGAAGCCAGGGATGGCGCAAATTTCAAATCATCTGTTTGGAAGGCTGCCGTTGAGGAGATGGAAAAGTATACCACAAAAGGAGGCCCCAAGTCTGCAGATTCATGCAAGTTAAAATGGGCACAAGTATGTAGCGGCATATTAGCAGTGCCTTTGCATAGCTGACTGGTTCCATAGCTGAAGAAAACCTTTGATATCGTGACGACTCTCAAGGGCCTGTCTGGCTTTACATGGGATGATACTACTGGTCTTAGCATTGGTGACAATGAACGTAGCACCTGGGAAGTATATTGTAAGGTGAGTAGTTTGTGATATCTATCACCTGATATACAAACTGATCAATGGCTAGGACAACCCCAAAGCCGCTTCTTTTGCCAACACGGGGTTCCAGCACTACACTGCCATGACAGCCCTCATGCCTGCCTTCAGCCCACTCGATCAATCTTGTGGATCTTCAAGTGCTGGTACCCAGGCCAAATCTTCCCCTTCGAACACATCTTCATTCACGCGATTGCCAAAACGCCGACTCGAAGCCGTGGACGACAATGACACCAGCTCTGTTTCACACAAGCGGCGGCGCATTTCAGAGCACACAATCGTTCTGGAGAAGATTATGGTTGAATTTGGTATATTAGTCGATCAGCTCCGCAGAGACCAGATTCTTAACCGAACATCCGGGCAACTAGCACGCGCCCCCGAGCAACTAGCATGCGACCCCGAGCGCTTAGCACGTGCCCATACCCAATTGGAAGAACTCAGACTGTTGGACTTATCACCAGATGCCCTTGTTGCCATGCATGATCTGTTTAACACTGATCCTGCTGCGGTGGATATATTTTTATCGATCAAGGGGGAAGATGTACGCAACAAATGGGTTGAACGGCAGGTGAAATTGCTTGGATATATTCTTTGATCACGTTGTTAAGCTGTTACGCACACGCCCATTGCTTTTCGTCATCCGCCTATCAATAAAACATTCACTGAGAATGAGTTCATGTGAGCATGTTGGTCTGCTGTCCATATGAGCCTATCTTGGCGAGTGTCAGTGTCTTTTGTGCAACTCGAACTAACGTCTACTCGAGCGAACACTTGAGATATGTCGTAGTAGTCAGGAGGACAGCGTAACTAAAACCCAACCACAGTACTAGTAAATTACCGTCATCTTACACCATGTTTTCAAGCTGGCCCGCTTATGCACGTGCGATCAGATTCAAAGTAAGATTTGCGTACTATGCGTATGGTACAGGTGAGAAACGTCAAACGAAGAAAAAAAACACGAAATTACATCAACTTGAAGCACCGAAGTTGCTACGCATCCCCATCCCACTCTAGGTACCAGTACGAGGGTTAGAATCCGTGTCCTGACTATTGCCGTTATTCCTCCCGCTCTTGTCTTTGCTGCCCCCATTGCCCGCACCGTAACCGGCGTTTCTTGAGAAACCTGGACCGAACATCCCTGCGCCTGGGCCGGCTTGATTTGGCACGTTTTGCGCAAGATTCCCCAGCCTGCTGAGGAGACCGTCTGTGAGGCCGCTCATGTCGCCCATCCCTCCTCCCATACCTCCCATACCCCCAAACGACCACCTCCAAAGCGGCCATCCGATCCGAGACCTCCCACACCAAAGCCGCCTATACTTGAACCACCCAGTGTCTGGCCACCCATGTTCGGACCACCTAGGCTCGCGCTACCTTGATTGCGGCCACCAATGCCGCGACCACCCATGCCGCCAAGCAGACTACCTAGGATGTCATTACCTCCAGCGCCGAGCAGATTCCCAATTGAAGGATCCGCTTTCCCAAGTTCTGGTCGCCCACTCTGTGCTGCCCTTGCTCCAGGGCTAAATATTTCCTCGTCGGCGACTCGATGATGATTGAGGCCGCTCAGATCGAATGCGGGATTGACTTCCCTCCGTTTCCCTCTGTCGATTCGTGGCGTGGAACCGCTCGCCTCTGCAGGGACTGCAACCTCGTTCGGTTTCCCCTTGTCAACAACTGATAACGAGCTTCTCGCCGACGCCAAAAGGGACACGCCAGTCGGTTTAGACGGGATAGTAGTCGGATCTATCCAATAGCTTCTATCTTTCTTGAATTCTGACAAATTTTGTCCTTGAGACTGAGACTTGCCGCTTCGCAGCGCCCAACCGGCCAAATGTCCCGCTGCAGTTTTATCGCTCGGAATCGTCGATATAGTGGTGTAACAGAAATAGCTCACCGATGACTTCTGGTCCGCCAAGACTATTCAGCTCCAGGAACCAGGGAAAGGCCTCAATATGCTTATTTATCTCCGAGGCTCTGGCCAAAACGTCCAGCAGCAACTTGCATAGGTGAGCGGTATAGTCCGGATCATCTGTAGCCTTTCGTTCGTGTTGTACTTGAACAGCTTGCTTTGCGTATTCAAACGCATCGTCGGCCCTTTCCGTACAGACAAGACAAGACGACGCGAGTGAGAGCGAGAATATAAGATCGAGACCGTACTTTTCCTTCCCTGATTCATTGGAGCATGCTTCCTGGAAGTAGTGAACTGACTCTTCAGCAAAAGTAGCAGCATCTTGGTTTTTGTCGTGTTCGAGCAGGCGGTCCGCATACAGATAGAGTGCTTCGCCGAGGCCAGGGGAATCGAGGGGAGATACGTCGCGGAAAACGGTGACGGCAGTTTCGGCAGTTTGGAGTTCTTCATTCTTGTCGCCACCATTTTGACGGAACCTAGCCAGTCGGAAAAGGGCCCAAGCCAAACGTCGTAAGGTTGGACCAGGAACGGATGTTCTCAGGGTCTGCCAGAGCTCGACCGCATCTCGTGACGTCAAGAAGGCCTCACCCTTGCGATTCGCCTCGGAGAGATGGTGGGCATGCGTGTCAAGTGCATCAGCAAGAAAGAGTGAAAAGAGGGGCCGTTCTATGCGGAGGGTGCGAAGGAGATTAATGGCCTCAGCACTGAAAGGACAGGCTGCTTCATCCTGCCCCATTGAGGACAGTATCTTCGACTTGATAAGGAGTGCGCCGGCCAAAATAGCATGCCAGTCTGCATCCGACGACCCGCGAGATAGATTGATGACCTCTTCATTTGTGGACAAGGCTAGTTCATCGTCAACTCCTATGCGCGTGATTGACAGGCAAAGCCTGCAGAGTGCGGAAATGTGTTTCATGTCCGGCTGCGAATTACCATCCACCTCGCCTTGCAGTTCGAACGCCACAGCTGCACCTTCGTCCTTGAGCCCAAACGAGCAGAGTAGCACTGAGTAATTGAGTAATGCATAGGCGATTTCGGGGACAGGGACGGGGACGCTTGGAGAGTCCCTATGTTCGTTGCAGAGCGCGACTGCCTTCTCCGCTGCATCTATGGATTTGTCATTCCGCTCGAGGTCGCACAAAATATTGGCCTGCAGAGACAGCACCGATGCGAGATCGAGGCGAGAGTCGTCGGGAGTCATAGCGTACAGATGCTTAATAATCTCTAATGCGAGACCGGATGTGGTCAAGGCATGCTTGTGCAGTCCCAAGTCGCTGAGTGCTTGGGCCAGCTCGGAAAGCTTGCTCGCAAGCCTAATGTCATCGACCCCACGGGTATTAGTCTCGAGGTCATCTAAGCAGTCCATGGCGGAAGTAAAGGCGATGATCCTATCTCTTTGAAGATTTCCGGTAGGATAATACAGGGTGGTTTCCGGAGGGCCCAAATAGCCGATAGGAGAAGCGAAATCTGCAGGGGTGAAAGAAGCACAGGACATGAGTACACGTATGCCGATGCGGCGAAGCGAAATGACGTTGGACGGCTCGCTCTGGGGGACGTGAGATATGAATGCGTAGGCTTTACTTCAAACTATGAAAGGTTGCACGTACCTGATCCACGTAGGCGAGCCTCTGTAGTCTGCCTTCGGCGAATTGCTCTATCTGTTGTTTGATCTCGCGCAGAGCAGGAATCAACCGGCTAAAAGGTGACTTCTGGATTGGGACAGATGGGTTTGCATACGGCTCAGAGATGCAAACTTGGTCAGGCTGCTCTACTGCGTTATGGGTGTGCCCCAGAGGTTCATCGTGCGGGACACATGGTTGTGCATGAGATGGTGAGGATTCCGTGCGAGTGATGAGGGGGCGTTGACCATGTAGATCAGACTCTGGAATAACCAGTCTGTCGGGGCTTTCCTGCGTCTTCACATCCTTTTTGTCCTCCAGTGCGACCTGTTTTGTGATGACGGGGAGCACATATTGTTCTGGAGCTGATTCCTTTTCCGTAACTTTGGGTCCTACCTTCGCGCCCGGGATAGGATCAACCGGAGGGAAAGGGATAGATGGCAATGACTAAATATAGTTTGTCCACTACTAGTTGGGACGCGCAGAGAAATATGATGGTTACCTTGACCGTCCTGACAGCATGCTCAAGGGCCTCCATCCTCCCAGATAGTTCATCAAGCTGACAGTTCATGAGCTTGAGGTGGGACCATGCGGGCCACGCCAAGCCCCCCAAGAGAAAGGTGAAGAATATCGTGGCAAGGGCATCCTCAGATGATTGGCGTATCCATTTGAGGAATGCCGTTTCGATGCATCTGGACAATGGATATAGGTAATGGGAAATGTCGCAAGTGTTCAGTTTGCTTACACCACAACAACAATAGGCGTTAGATGATGTCGCTCTGCTGGAAGTAACTTGCTGAGATTCGATGAGACTTTCGAGATTGAGTATTGAAGCTCATTGGGAGCTGGAACGATGGAGTCAAAGAACGATATGAGGTTTGAAACCTTCTTGGTCTTGGGCGAGGGGATGTGGAAATTTCTGTCCTGAACTCCATCAATTAGCTGACCATCCGCATCGGGAGACACAGCCTTCTCCGCAGGGATTCCATCCTAAAGATAGCAATGGCAACAGTCAATCAAGGGTCTCTCTTCAGACTCATTGACTTTACCTCGTCTCGGGATGGGTGGCTTGATTTAGGTAGTGAACTGGGTATGTCCATTTTCATGGGAGAAAGGAAGGTGCATGCAGTTACCGGAGGGCTCGTACTAATGCTTTTAAGCAGAGTAGAAGCGGTACTCCGTCAGGTAACGGTGCAGTGCGCGACCACACACGATCGACAGCTCGACCACCTCATGTACCCGTAAATGATTTATTATGTGACAGCAAACTTGACGCCGGTCGGAAACAGCCCAGCTGCGCAAAATGTGCGAGAGGGAGTCTGGAATTTGGAATAGGGTCAGATCACTTTGCCGTGCCCGTAGTGTTGTAGTTTAGGTTGTACTGTAGCGTTGGCGAAGCTTCTCCGGATTCCGGATATCGTTAACGTCGTCCCGTGTCAAGTTCTTCGTGACTGACATTGTGTAGTAGAATACGGAAGAGGGTAGACAAGAGTCGGGGTTTGAAGCTTCATCGAGCTTCATCCCTAACCACTACATCCTCGAGGCAGCACCCGACCCTCCAACGTGGATCAGCCCTAGTTACGCATGTTTCACTTGCATCCACACTTCTCGGGGACTACGGGCTCAGATAACAAGCTGAGCCTCGTCGATCGTTCAGGCCATCCATGACCTAACCGTCCACGAGCCGTCGGTCTTTGTTCCAGCATTTACTGAACTCCTGCCTTCCCTGCTCGAGAACCTACTTGCGCCCCGACTTGTTCTGCGTGCTCAAGCTTGCCATACTCTTGTCGGCTTGGCCTTCGGCGCGTCCCAGATTCCCTTCTCCTACACACATACGCGGCTCACCGAGATGGTCGCCACAGCTCTTACCGTCGTCCCCGCTTCATCCTCGTCATTGACTTCGTCCCCTCATACACCAACCAAGTCCGACTCGATGCTCGTCAAGACCATGCACATAACGCTCGCAGCACACGATCCATCGTGTGCCGCTCAGGGTCTTACGCGAGAGTTAAAACTCGAACTGGAATCAAGTTTTCGGACAGGGAGGAGATTCGACATCTGCCAAAGCCCAAGCACGTAAGCCGAGAAAGATATGGGTCGAATCCTGCATCATCTCGCACTTCAGGTGTTCACAGTCAAGAGTACAAGTCATGCAAAACTCCAATTTTGACGCCTGTTGAGATGAATGACAATCAAGGTAGGGTACAGCATGTGTTCTTGAATTACTCATGAGTTCCGAGAATAGCATGATTAATAATAAATGCTGATACACGATTCTTGGTGAACTTGTGTACCATTTGGGTCTAAACACTTGAGGACGCGTTGTTCATTGTTTGACTAACAGATGTGCAATGGGAAGATGGTGCTTTGTGATGCTAGCAACAATTCAATTTGTGCGCGCTAATCGGCGACTGGCAATTGCGATTGGTCAGCGTTGTCAGCATCAATCAGTCAACGCAGCATTGCAACGTAGTCAACGTTCCGAGTCGTGTCCTCGCATTTTAAAGCTCACATAGGCTCTTTTTCAGATAGACTTGCTCCTGAAATGGCCTACCTGAGGCAGTGACACGCTCTTAGTAGTTTTTTCAGTACACTCGTATTTTATTTTTGTAAACTATTTCAACTCATGTTCGGTCCGCCATTCGTATTAGTCATCTCATTTCCTCGATGACTTGAACGCCCTTGTCATAGCTCGGTACCGTGCATCATTCAATCATCTCACGACTCGATCCCGAGTAAATTGCCCTTCACAACAAGCACCTGGTCGATCTTCCACAGGTACACAGCGACTTTTCTTTGCTCAGTTAAGGGCTCCAAGAAGAAATCGAAACGCGTCAAGGAAAACGCGTAAAGAATGAAAACCTTGTAACGCAACGGATTACAATTCGGACTACGTCAAATCCTTGAACGCGTTCGCCCGTTTTGTGTCATACTAAAGCTTGGAAGATGTGAAATAGAAATCAGATTAAAAACGACAAAATATGTAAGATAAATTGAACGAAGACAAGGAACACATGTTTCCAGACGCTTGGAGCGTCCTCCTCCTCGCATGTGTCAGCGTGTTCGTTTTTGCGATTGATCAGCGGTCCCCTGGCCTCCTCGTAATCGGCATGACAACAGGCAGCTCGCATTCATTGACCGACCAAACCTGATACTGCCATCTCCTCAGAATTGGCTGTTATTAATAAATGATACATAAAATCACAACAGATGTCTGGACGTTAGGCATACCCTGTCCCCTTTGTCACTCTCAGGGGTAACCTCGCTGGTTGGTGTTACCACTGATGACGCGGCGAACGAGAGCCAGGCTCGGGCGCAGCCCCAGCGACGTCAACTTGAAGGTTGCCTCACCTAGATCAGCCCACATAACGGGGAGCTAAACAATACAATTTTAGCGGAGACATTTCAAATGCTCTGAGCCTGACTAGGCAGACCAAGGTCCAGAACAAGAGCTTCACCTGACCCACATTTCTCCGCTGGGGCCCACCTATGCAATGTCTATCAACTCAATCGGTCCCGCTTTTGCTAGTAGACGCCCACTCCGATGCAGCACACACGGAATAATGTGGACTCATGGATTGCCTTACTAATCTGTAGTTGAAGATGCCCTCTGACTGAGCGTGCATACTGCTAATACAATATAAAAGGACGGTGAGCCCGACCCTCTTACCCCAGTTTTCTCCCCAACTGAATTTCGCTTACCATGTCATCTCCCAAAGTTTGGCTAATTACTGGTGCAAACTCCGGTATCGGACTTGCGATAGCTCAATGCGTCCTGTCTAAAGGAGACAAGGTGCCATATTTTATCATGTAGAATCACCAGAGGTCTCACCGTTCCCGTCAGGTTATCGCTGCCGCTCGCAATGCCGCCAAAATCCCACCGTCATTGAGTGGAGCCAAGGCTTACACGCTTGACCCAAGTGCTCCTGAAGCCGACGTAAAACGCACTGCTAAAGAAGCCCTCAAGATATATGGGCGAATCGACGTCCTCGTCAATAATGCTGGATATTTCAAACCCGGTGCTGTGGAAGAGCTCCGGTTAGTGCTTTATCATTTCGTTCAGCCCCTCCGAGAGCCTATAACTAATTGCCGCACGATTTAGGCCCGAAGACATCCACGCACAGTACCAGACGAATGTATTTGGACCCATCGCGATCATTCAGGCATTGCTGCCTTCATTCCGCGCGCAAGGGTACGGCCACATCCTGAACATATCCTCCATGGCGGGCTTCGTGAGCCATAGTTTTATCGGGGCTTACAACAGCTCCAAGGCGGCGCTCGACTCGTTCTCGGAGACGCTCGCGCTAGAAGTTGCGCCCTTCGGCGTACGCGTTCACACCATCGCGGCAGGTGCTTTCCCAACCAACGTTTTGGTGGCGGCGGCCAAGGAGAACCATGACGATCGCCAGGAAACGACTGGGGTATATACGACGCCCGAACAGGTAGTCAGTATGTGGGATGGCGCGCTTTCGTCGCGCATCGCCAACCATCAGATCGGCGATCCCATGAAGTTGGCAGAGCGTCTGTACGAAATCGTCTACGGGACCGGCCTCGCGCAGGGTCTAGTGGATAACAAAGATTGGGTGCGCGTACCACTCGGCCAAGACTCGGGTACAGGCATTAGGGAAAAGGTAGCAGCCCTCTCGGCGAGTGTCGAGGCTTATGAGCCAATTTGGAACTCGACGAACATGGATGATGCACGGCTGAAGGAGCAATTTGGTATTTGAGTTGACGAAACTACTAAATTCAAACAGAATGACGAACTAGGTAGTATATTACATCTAAGTTGACAGAGAGGATAGCGACGTGAGAAATGAGATATTTCATCGGTTTTGTATGCCGGGATTGAATCTCTGTTGCATGATAAAATATGAAGTCAAGTGAGAGAGCAAGCTGCACATACGTAGAGACAGCGCCGTGCAGTGCCAAAATTACGACCGAATAATCTATTGTTGTAAGAAAATATCGGCGATTGGTTGCATAGGAGAGTAGAGACTGGTACCATCAGGCAAGCGTATATGGAATCAAATAGGATACGTACCGATTTCATCCTCCTCTGGAGATGATCGTAAGTCATCCAAGTGTTAGCACTGATCTCAGCCGATACTCGCTCATGTCTGACTTGCGACTCAAGCCATTTGCACCATCAAATCTCTTGCGAGCCTGTGGAGAGTTCGCGCCATTTCATGGAAGACCGGGAATATCTCAGCTCGCGCGAATCAACAGCCCTACCAGTAGCGTCCTCGATGAAGAAAGGGACCCCTTGAGGGCGGGTAGCTCTCAATACATGGCCCGCATTCAAGAAGGATTGTGGCACCGTCAGGTTATCGGTGGTGAAGGGAACCGGCGCAGAAGATAAAAGACAAGTGGTAGGATAGCGTGTTGATAATCCGTGTGATTCGCGTCGAGCACATGAGCGCCCCAAACGATCATTGGCCCCACACTATTACTGATTGTGCGCCGCAACTTGAAAATAGGTTTACGCGAGAGTTAAAACTCTAATCTCGCATCATCTCAAACTTGAGGCATTCGCCAACTTGAAGTCACAGTCAGTGCAAGTCATGCAAAACTAAGCATGTTGAGATGAATGAGAAGCAAACCAAGAGCAGGGGTAGAGCGTATGACCAGCCTGAGCTCCAAGGCGGCTCTCGACGCGTTCTCGGAGACGCTCGCGCAGGAACTTGAAGTCGTGCCGTTCGGCGTGCGCGTTCACGTCATCGCGCCAGGCGACCAACTTTCCGGCGGCGATCGCCGCCATCACGGGACTGGCCAGGACACGACTGCGACGCCCGAGCAGGGACTCAGTTTGATAGAGAGTAATGTGTTTCGCATTACTGTCCATTAAACTGCGTCCCTGCTCCGCGTTGCGTTGCGCATCGCCAGCCGTCAGATCGGCGATCCCAAGCAATTGGCAGAGCGTCTGTGTGAAATAGTCTCTGGGACAGGCCTCGCGCAGGGTCTAATGGATAACAACGATTGGGTGCGTGTACCGCTCGGCCCAGACTGGGGTAAGGCAGTAGCCATCTCGGCAAGCGTCGAGGCCTATGAGCCAATTTGGAAGTAGACGAACATGGACGATACACGGTTGAAGGAGGTACTAGATTCAAACATTTGACGAACTAGGTACATTACATATGACAACATCATGGACAGAGATCACAGCAAGAAGCACGACGTGAGAACTGAGATAAAGCGGAAAGATACCAGCTTTCTTTTGTTACAACAATAATGGTCGCTGCTCGCCCTCAACGGAAGGTGCAGGGCGTCGGATGATCCCCTTTATTTTATCCACTAGCGCTCTCAAACGCAAAAACGAACCAGTTACGCCACCAGATTCGCCAAGAGTCCTGCGCAAGATAAGAGCTTGAGTGGCCCAGCCAGCGCCCAGGAGCAACCACACGAAGCCAAACGGAAGGGCGTCACCTCCCCACATGTGCAGGGTTCGATTCTGGTTGAACGGCCACGCCACACCGACGGTGCGCGTCCAAGACCCAGATCCGAATTGGACTGGCTCTCGTATGCCGTGACCAGCCACTCCGCTTGCCCCTTCCGCGCCACCATCGCAGAACAACACCATACTTCCTGCTTCCTCGGCTCGCGCTCGCGCTTGCTCCCACATTGCTATACTGACGTCACGGTGCCATGTCCGCGCGGGCGCCAGGATGACTGTCGGACGCGATTTCAGTGAGGTAAAGATGGATGGACTGGAGAAATCGAGGCAAATAGCAGCAGTAAGGGAGATGGTCCGGTCGTATGGAGGGGCAGGGGTCCACTTCTTGTGACTTTTACTTCCATGGAGCTCAATCTCGTACAGCTCAGGTTTCTCCTTGGATTCGGTGAGAGAGAAAGATTCAGCGACTGCACAGGACTGGGTGAGTGCGATGAGGATTCTATAATTGAAGAACACGTACTTGGAACCAAATTGCGCTTGTAAAACTCTGCTATCAACCCATTTGGCCCAACCAATACCAGTCCATTGCGCCACGCGCCGTCTCGGGAATGTGTCCATCCTGCACTGGGTGGGACAGGTTCTGTAAACGTGACACCTACAATGGGACCTTTGATCTCATCTTTTACCCTATTGATGGCACTCTCCCGCTGGGCCGTATTTTCGAACCTCAGTGCACCTTCTGGCCAAAGGAGAAGACGAGCACCATTATGCTGCCTCGACTCCACAATGAACCTGTCTAAAGGGGTGATTCCATCATCTGGTTGAGATGGATGAGGGAGGACACAGCCGATAGGGAGAGGGGTGGAGGAAACAGACCAAGGGAAGGTGGGGACGGTGGGTAGGAAGAAAGATGGTAGGGTCAGACCAAGGAGAGCAGTGCCGAGAAGGAGTGAATGGTAGGTAGTTTTTGGAAACGCGGGTTTGCTTGTCAGTGGTTGGGGATCGGCATCAGAAACAACACTTGGGATCAGGGGCCCGGGTGGTTCAAAGTCTTCTACAGGCCCAATAAACCATGCACCAACAAGCTCCGCCACCACTATTGCGTATGCGCCGACAAGCCAGTTTATACCCCATGCCCCAAATAATGGCCTAATCCACTCATAGCTTGCGATACCAGTTACTGGACTCCATGTGACGAGGTGACCAACGGGGCTTGCATGAGAAATGAGTTGCCAGCTGGAGGCCCAGATGGCCGGGAAAAATGCAATCTTGGCCCAGGGTATGTTCAAGCGAAGGCTGAAACGGTCCAATAATACGATGCTAAATGCTACAGTAGATGATAGAGATGATAATATCCATAGGGAAATGATGGAAAGGGGGGTTGATGAAAGGGCATGTATCGAAGGGAGGATGTGGGAAAGGGTCGAGGCAATAGAAACACCTAAGAGTGTCCCTAAAATTGCTCTAGGAGCATGAGGACGACGGATGCTAAAGCGAGTATAGACTAGCAAAGTCGCAACAAGGAATATCAAAGGAATAAATGATGGGGTAGGGGAGAGGGCGATGAGAGCCAATGTTGAGGAGATGGCAGGAAATATCACGTTTGGTCGGTCCATGAATACGAGCTGCCTCAAATCGGCCATTTGAGCAAGGCTGTCTGTCAAAGAGCGTATGTGAGCTTTTAAGGGCGAGAGAGTACTGCGCGGCGCAGCCAAGGAACACGAACGTTGACTATCTTGACTGCCAGTTGGTTGGCACTGCGGACTTGGCCGATTATCGATTAGCGCACACACGCCTGCGCTGCTACTAGTACCACTATGGTCAAAACACGAACAACGCGTCCTCAGCTAAACCCGAATTCTACGTATCCAGGTTCGGTCTGATAGCCGAAATTGCGCATCAGCGTTTATTAACGCTTATCATGAGTGGCCTTGTCAGGAACATACACCTTGGTTTGCTTGTCGTTCATGTCAACACGCGTTAAAGAATCGGTGTCTGCATGACTTGTACCACCAATATACTGCCGTGACTATGACTTGGCGAACACCTTATAGTTTCCTCGAGATGTGCGTACTCGATTAGGATTCGGCCCATATCTTTATGGGCTTAGCCGGGTGCCCCTTTTCATCGTCCACGGATGGTTACCGCTCTGATCTCTAACCCCCCATCTCCTCCCGGTCCGAAAATCTGATTCCTGTCCGAGTTCAAGTTTCTGATGAACCATTTGCGGCGACAAATTTTATTTCTAGACTGCCGGGCTTTCTGTGGGGTCAACGTTTGCTTCAATTGGGGCGCTCCTGTGCTCGGCACGCCTCGCGTATTATCACAGCACAACTGGAATCCATCATGTACCTAATGTAAATTGCCGTCAACTTACCCCTTGTTCTTGAGCCTATAAAATCTCCCCAATCCCACCCGACTATCCACATCCCGCTTGTCTTTTATCTCACCAAGACATGTCCGAACTCGTCTCGTCTGAGCCGATTCCCTTCATCCCCGATAACCTGACGATCCCACAGTTCTTCTTCGATACGGACCATGTATTGAGAGCCACCCGCCCTCAAGGGGTCCCTTTCTTCATCGAGGACGCTACTGGTAGAGCCGTTGATTCGCGCGAGGTGAGCCATGCCCAGTCTTCCATGAATTGGCGCGAACTCTCCACAGGCTTGCAAACGAGTTGATGGTCTCGCAAATGGCTTGAGTCGCAAGTGGGATATAAGTGAGTGTCGGCTGAGATTAGCGCTAACACCTGGATGACTTACGATCATCTCCAGAGGAGGATGAAGTTGGTACGTATCTTATTTGTTTCCATCCACGTCTGCCTGATGGCCTCTAGTGTGTCTCTACTCTCCTAACCACGTGGGTGAGCACATCTCTTATATTCATGCGACCAATCGCCAATATATTCTTAATAGACTATGCGGTCGTATTCTGGGCGCTACACAGGCTCGGCGCTGTCTCTACGTATGTGCGGCATGCTCTGTCACCTGACTTCACGTTTTATCGTGCAACTAGAAATTCAAACCCGGCATATACAGTTGATGAACTTGTTCATCATCTTAGGCTTACTAGGACTACCACTATCATCGTCCATACCCAGTTCTTGCAGAATGCAGCGCAGGCCTGTAAAGAGGTCGGTCTTCCCCCGGAGCGGATCGTAATCATAGATCAAACTACATTCGATGCTCCTCACATAACTGTTGAGCAGCTTATCCATGACGGTTTGAGCCATAACGCGAACTTCGTGGAGCGTAAACTTGGCGAAGGTGAAGCAAAGACTAAGATTGCTTTCCTTTGTCTCTCGAGTGGCACAACTGGTCCCCCAAAGGTAGCGCCTCAAATTCTTTAGAACTTCACAAGCTAAAGGGTGATTCCTAGGCGGTTGCGATTCCCCACTACTCGGTTATCGCGAACACACTTCAGATTCGGGCGCACAATTACGCAGTGGAGATGAAAGAGAGTATACCTCAAGACAAGTGGAGGTTCCGGCCGGGCGATATCATCACAGGCTGTGCGTCTTCCTTCTCTCTTTACGCCGCATGTCTCATGTTATCTACGTCCGTCAGTTCTACCATTCTTCCGTGAGCTTCCCTATACATGTATCCATTCCGCATCTATTCTGATATGGGTTACCAGACACGTTTGGTATAATTCTGAATGTAGGCTGTCCCATGGAATGAGCTTCAAAGTTGTTTCGATTCGCTAACTGTAATAATCGTAACCTAGGTTCATGTCATGTTGTACTCTGGCGTTAGTCTTCCTTTCTTTTCAAGGGCGAACGTTTCAAAGCTGACCCACTTGTAGATGGCGGTTGTCATTATTCCCAAGTTTGGCTGGCCTAGCTTCTTAGAAAGCGTGAGACGCCATAAGATCACTCACCTTCTGTTGGTTTTCTAGTTTTCTTTCCTTGAATATTTACCTAAATAGATCTTGTAAGGGTTGTTCCGCCTATGGTCGTCCTGCTTTGCAAAGTACGTATCTCATCTTGAAGCGAGAGACAGGCGTATCATACCATCAACAGCATCCTGCGACTAAGGACTACGAAGCGGAACTGAAGAATATTCGTTTCTGCTTCAGTGGAGCCGCGCCTCTTTCCCCCGAGTTAGCCAATCAACTCATTAACGTTCTACCCAATGCAAGCGTCGGACAAGGATACGGTTTGTTAAACCCTGCCGATCTGTGCATCTAGTGCTCAACCAAATCCATGTCAGGCATGACGGAAACCGCCACTGCGGTTACCATGACCCCTGCACTCGAGAAGGTCGGAAAGCCAGGCAGTGCTGGCGTTGCAGTTCCCGGTGTTAGATTACGGATCGTCAAGGAAGATGGCTCGCTTGCGAAGCCCGGCGAACGAGGTGAACTTATTGTCAAGAGTCCATCCAATGCGCTCCGATACTGGGAAAATCCGAAGGCGTAAGTGCCTCACATGTGTTACTTTACAACGTGGTGTAATAGTTGTGCTCAGAACTGCAGAGACATTCCTGGAAGACGGGTGAGTGAGCACAGTAGCGGAGATCGACGACTTCGCTGACACTGACACCTCGAATTTGTAGATGGATCCGCACTGGTGATGAGGTGGAGTTTGATTCCGAGGGCAACATCTACGTCGTCGACCGTCTCAAGGTGGTGTGGCCTTGTCATGAGAAGGATCGACTCTGATTATTCCCGTGTCTATAGGAATTGATAAAGGTCTGCGGCTTCCAAGTTTCCCCTGCGGAACTAGAGGGGCACCTTCTAAGTCACCCCGACGTCGCCGATGTATGCGTTGTCCCGGTATTGGACGAATTCAGTGGCGAGTTGCCACTCGCATACGTCGTGTTACACCCGCAGGCCGCAGTGTGCGCTTCTTCGAGCATAGACCGAGCGGAAGAGATCAAGACAGAGCTCTCCAAGGTGAGACTTACTGTGAACCGGTCCACAGCAGCGTTTTGACTATTGCCGTAGTACGTATCCGACGTGAAGGCCCAGTACAAGTGGTTGAAAGGTGGCGTCGAATTCATCGATGCCATTCCTAAGAACCCTAGTGGGAAATTACTCCGCCGTGTACTCCGCGAGAAGGCGAGGGCCGACCGCGCTGCTACTGAGAAGGCGATGGCGTAGGCTTTAGCATCCTGGTCGCAGCCGTATTTTTACCTTTTGGTAGTTGATACAGGAATTATAACTCATAGAATCGTATCTGTACCTGTAACGGTAATCGGCCAATTAATGGTCCAAAAAATCGCGCGACGACGGCAGGGTGAGAAATCTGTGGAGACTTCTCTAGGCGGCCCCAATCTATGATTCTTCCTCCTGAATCCTCCATGAAGTGGCGAGGGGATTCCATCTCAGACATGCGCGCATGTGCGGAGTTGGATGTCCACCACCTTAGTCATTAACACTTCAGTTTGTGGCCCCTGTCCCCGGCCACGTTGCTTGCTGCCATGCAAAGCGCAAACCCCGACAATCCTCGAAAACTTATTTTGTGCTTTGATGGCTTAACCGAAGATGTGCGTGCTTACCTGGAACGGGTATAGTACACTTTTAAAACATTGAACAGCAATCAAACATCTTCAAATTGTCCACACTTTTTAAGCAGACCAATCAGCAGTTGTGCTACTATCAAGTGAGCAAACTTTTTCTCATTGAACTCTGTCTTTATGTTTCACAGACAGGATATGGGACATGCTCTGAGTTCGCGTCCGAGTCTGAGTCAAGCATAATCTCCCCACTCCTTAAGTTGGTTGCAGACAGATTGGACAAGGGCTTCGACTGCTACTTTCGTTTGCACCTCTCGGATGGTTATAAGTTCCTTGTGCAAAACTACCGCACTGGGGACAAAATTTTGTTATTTGGTACATTTTGATACACTCAGGCTTTTGGCTCCAAGAAATTCACACATTAGCAGGTTTCTCTCGTGGTGCTTATGTTGCCCGAGCTTTAGCAGGATTGTTGTTCAAGGTCTTTTCTGCTCCATGCCACACATTGAACCCCGCTGTTAAATATTCCCGGCACAGATTGGCTTACTCAAAGCACACAATGTCAAGCATATTCCCCTTGCATATGAACTGTACAAATCCAGAAATAATTTAGTGATTGCAACGGCATTCAAGATGAGTTTCTGTGATCCGGTGGCTATTGACTTCATTGGAGTCTGGTAAGCATTAGGTGTTCTTCTATGGATTGCAGAGTGAGGCTGCTAAGATCTCATTTGATTGATTAACCCAGGGAGACAGTCAGAAGCATTGGGGTTGATGCCATGCTGGGCGAAACTTTGCCATTTGCAGATGGAAATGTAATGATTCGAGTGTTTAGACAGGCATTAGCTCTTGATGAAGTGAGTGTCTGGCATTTCCCTAATTGATAGGGTGAAATGTGTCCCTTTCTGCTGACATCCATTCTGATTTTTGCTTTGTAGCATTGTATTAACTGGAAGTCTCCAACTCTGAATCACCTAACTCCCCTCTTCTTTGATCAGCAAAAAATTGCCAGTGAGAAATGGATTGAGGAACAGGCTAGTCTATATTCAGAGCAGAATCATAGATTGGTTCATGCCAGGACAGGTGAAAGTCTTGTTACAGATGTGAAGGAGGTGTGGTTTGTTGGGACCCATGTTGGTCTGTCTACTGCAATTCTTCCACCTTTTGTGTATGCTAATGATAGTAGATGTGGGTGGAGGTCCAATGCACCACAATTGTAGCCATGTCCTGTCCAACATTTCGCTCCGTTGGATGATCCGGGAGCTTGTGGTGGCAGGTTACCATGATCTGTTCCAAACAGGGACAAAAAGTGTCCAACCAAGAATCCATATCCCACCAGCCACGATCACGGTGCAAAGTAATCACACAGACACACTGAATGATTACGCAGGCGCACTGGACACCGATGACCTCAGGCAGAATATGAACATTAACTTTGACAAGTGGGTTCCAATCCTCTTGAAGAGAGCTCTGAGTGTCGTTGACCATGCATAACAGCCCCCAATGTCGTAACAGACGATCCACACAACACAATCCCATGTTCCATAGGAGCGTTTCAACCTACATGGGAAAACACCCATCGTATAAACCTAGGGCGACATTTGTTCGAGGCACGGAGCGTTATGTCTTTTGAGCACTTTAACCTCACTTGGACCATGACCACTTTACGATATCGCTTTTATTCCATCGTGGACATTTCCCTTTCCTTCGATAGTTACCTAGCTTCAAGTTGGTGGGCATCGCTGCACACTTGATCGCCACACTGCGCAGCATTATCGTGAACGCCTGCTCCTGAATCGTTTTTCATCTCAGCTCATTTATTTTTTTCTCCTTTTAGCCCTTGATATGTTTTTCTGAACGCATTCGTAGTGTACATTCAAGGCAACGGACTCGAGAATATATTTGCGCTGAGTAAAGAAGTGTGTTCAGGCTGTCTGCTTGTCATCATCATCGCCCACCACGATTGAGTTCTTGTTGGGTACGGTTAAAGTAGGTCAATTCTCGGCGTGCACTGGGAAAGTCCAGCCTGAGTAAGTTCACGTCGCGTGACGGTACCAGCTGCGAGAACTTGAGTACAAAGCTCACTTCTTGCCAAAAGTTATGAAAAAAAAAAGGGCACGACGCATGGCACAGTTCAAGAGAGGCGGACAGTGTGAGTTCAATGTAGGCGTAGCGCAAAGCTTGAAGCTTAACGTCGTGCTACCTGGTGCGAGGCAACACAGCCCAGGGCCCAAGTCATAGAGAATTGATCGTGGCGCGGGGAGACACATTATCAGGACCGCAAAAAGGATTTGAGGTTGTAAGCCTGGTGGTCAAAGGTCATGGATAATCGTGGCATCACTAGAGCTGAGGAGGGGAAAAGCATAAGGCCGAGACGAGCGAAAGAAGGAAGATGTTTCTGCGGACAGCGGTCATGCTGATGGTCACAGCCTACGCAGCTCCCATTCTCGTTACTGCCGCCGTGCCAGGAGGGCCGGAGCCTACGATAATGCCCTGTGTAAACATTACAAAACTTACGCTAGAAGTCCTATGTTCGACTCGGACAAACCCATTGACCCGACCCATCTCTTGCGCTTACTTGCCCACACATCGCAATATCGATGAACAGTTTCAGTTACTACGTAATGACTGGGACATCGACCTAATTTGTCAGTGAATGGAGGAGGAGCGTGAAGAGGCGTTTTATCCTCCTAGGCCTTCCTCTTTGGGCGTCAGACCCCTCGCGCATTACTAAGCGTCTGCCAGTGGCGATCGCATTCTCCTCGGTTCAAAGCCATGGAAGACGAGCAGGAGGCCGAGCTGCGCAACCCGTTTCCTTCACCCCCTTCCCACTACACCAACTATACTGCACACAACCTGAAACTCTTGTCTCTACTTAGGGAACGCTCAGAGGATCAAAATATTTCGGAACAAGTGCAAAATGACATCCTCTCTGATCAATCTGATGTGCCAGAGTGGTCTCTTACCTCCTTGGAGAAACCACGGGTGGACTGGATACAAGAGGAGGGGTATTACAATGTATTTGGTGATACGTGGTTTGTACGCCCTCCTCTACGCCTCGTGGTAAATGACATACATGATCCGCATGAATAGCTTAAAGAGACCTTCCCCTCCCTTGGAGAGGTAGGCGGTCACCAGCTGTACCCAGAGGATCCCGCAGCCGGTACGGTGCTGTTGGGCCTTTCCCCACCCCGTTCAGATCTCACCTTCAGCGTCCAAAATAGATCGCCGGCCCGCACTGTTGTCCATTCTGAAGTCTATGCTCGTCACATATTCCTCCTTTCTAAGCGCACTTCTCGCTCCACCGCCTAGTGCGAGGTCGACGGGACCCCCAGAGTGGGAACGCCAGGTGGAGTGGATCACAACCCTCGCACAAAATGTCATGGCTGCCGCGAACGACCTGCGGCCGGTTCAGGTTCGTCCGCCTCGCCCAGCGATGTCTGCGCGCGTAACGCTTCTCTTAATGTTCATCAGGCACGTGCGAGCCTCGAGCTCATGATGAAACATCAACTGGAACTCCGTAGAGAAGAGACCAGAGCCATCCATGAGTTTGTGCCATCTTTCTTCGAAGGTTTGGTCTAAGTGAGGCACGCAGAAAGTGTGATTTGTTAGAGGCCCAGCTCGCGCAGCTGCAGGAAATGGCTAAACAGAAATCGGGGCAGCAATTGGACCAGGTATTTTTCTCTTCTCTAAATTATGGTTCGAAAACGTTTAACTGTGAGACTTTTCATGGCCAGCGCGCAGATGAAGGGCACGTGCCAATAGCCGAAGTACGTACAATTCGAATTTCTGGAAACTGACGTCTTACCGTTATCCTGCCCACTACAGACGGCACCGTTTCCTTTGGTGCCTGTGGACGATGTCGCTCGATGGGCTGAAGAACTATAAGAACTGGCAGTAATTTCCTGTGTAGAGCTTTCATACTTGTACAGACTCTGGAGTCCCGTGGTTTCGTATGACCAATTAAGGAAAGTAGGGGGACAAACGGGTTTCGGGGTCCGAGTTTGCCAATCCACCGTTAGCCTCAACGTCACGCAAAGAAAGAAATGGCTCTACGACGAAGGATAGGCATCAGCACTGCGACAACTGAGGCGGCTCGCCGTCAGCTTATGCAGCCGGTGCCATGCTGGGAGAAGGTCTGGGTAGTACCTGAGAAAGCTGCGCCAGGATCTACACTTAAAGTCCTCAAGTGGGTCAAGACGGACAAAGTACAGGTGCGTATGAAAAATTAATTGGGATAGACATACGATCTAACTTTGCGATGGTGACAGCAATTCAGCGATGATGAAGGAGACGTCAATGAACCACTTGCTCCCCTCCCTGATGAGCCCGAGGTGGTGGAGGGTGACGAGGACGTGGAGCAAGAAGACCCTGCGCAGTCCGTTCCACCAGAAGGGATTTCCCGGGACACGTCCGAGCCAATCCTTCCGAAGGAAGAGCTACCCTCAAAAGTTTCTTCACCGAAACCCACCCATTATCTATATCATTCCAACCGACTCTTCCATCCGAACAGGACGACGATGGCCTTGGCGGTGCGTTGCAGGGTCTGGACGACCTTAGTGACCCAGTCAATGTCGTTGATCCACTGGACCCAACTGTAACGGGTCTGCTGGACTTGACGCAACTAGGAGCCGATGAAACGGCTTTTGAGGGCGCTGGTGATCTGACGCAAATAGAGCCGACGGATAGCATTCTCGGGGCAAACATTCTCGATGCGGGGATAACGGACGATCCGTTTGTGATGCAACCGTCGTAACGATCGTGTGATTCATTTTACTCTTTCCGCCGTCTTTCCGCCGTATCATTGTTTTTGTATTGCCTAAAATATGGTTTGTGACCCCTAATACGAGCCGCTGTACGGAGCAGAACTTTGAAAACAGCTATCAACACCTCCCTACTGGTACTCTAAACAGTTCTGTGCTTATTGTTCTTGCTCGTTCAATTGGTACTCTGGTACCTCGACCTGAGAGCTGTCCTTTTGATCGCCATGACGTGAACAAGGCGTCAAGTGATGAACCATCCTTCATTCGTCCAAAGTCATGCCATACTGTTTATGTAGCAACTATACATTCCCTAAGTTCCGATAACCCCTTGTCCTGTCACTACGCGAGGGTTCGACTATCGGAACTTGGGAATTCCCGTCACCCCTCGTCTATTTACTTTCCTTCGTCGTCCTCCTTCTCATCCATCCACTATGACTGAGTTTATATCATCTGGCGGTCCTCTCCCTCACATCCCAGACAATCTCACCCTGACCCAGTTCATTCTCGACTCGACTCATGAGTACAGACCAGTTCGTCCTCAAGGCGTGCCTTGGCTGATCGAGGATGCGACGGGACGCAAGATTGGCCTTGAAGAGGTGACGATAACATTCCTTGTACAACGATTGTTCGCTAACTATACCCTGCGAAGATCAAACCTCGAGTCTCTGGGTTGGCAAATGCATTGAGCTTGAAATGGGGCATACGTACGTCTTTTTTCCTGTTCCAAACGCCGCCCGCTCCCGACCTCACAGTTCAATTCAGGTGAAAACGACGTTGGTATGTAAAAATCAACTGTACATGGCACGCACGCGCTTACAACTCCGTGCAGTGTGTATTTTCAGCCCAAACCATGTTGGTGTGTCCAGCTGTCGAGACCTCCCCCAAACAGTCTACTCATAGTGCAAACTAGATTACCCCACGGTCATCTGGGCTGTTCATAGGCTGGGAGCTATTGTGACGTTCGTAGTACATTTGTCACTCTTTCGTAGTGTCGTTCCTTGACATGGTTTCTCACCAGCGGCGCAAATCCATTGTACACCCCTGAAGAACTTACCTATCAGATTTCCGCGGCAAAAGCGACTGTTCTTGTCGTTCATCCGGATGCATTGAAATGTGCCCTCGCAGCGGCAGAAAAAGCCGGCATACCGTTTGACCGCGTTATTCCCCTTGATACCCTCCACGGACAGCGGCAACACGCTGTCGCACCTGATTTGCATGAGCTGATAGTGTATGGGCTCGCTCACAAACCCAATTTTGTGGAAAGGCGACTCAATCCTGGTGAAGGGAAGACAAAGGTCGCATTTTTAAGCTTCTCCAGCGGCACAACCGGAAAGCCAAAGGTGCGTAACGATTTCCGTGATAATATAAGCCTAATAGGCCTGTCAGGCGGTAGAGATATCTCACTATGCACCTATCGCAAACATGATTCAAATGGCCACTTGGTGGAACATTAATGACGATAGCGTCCCAAGCGAGGTTAGGCGGGTTCGGGCAGGAGACGTTGCCTTAGCTGGTAAGCACACACTTTTCCCTAAGGAAGCAGGTGGATCTAATGCGTTGCAGTGCTACCCTTTTTTCGTGAGTGATATATCATGTTGATACGGTCAAGTCGGGATCGTTGACGATCGACATCAGACATTTACGGTCTCGTCGTCAATGTGAGATCTGTTTCGATAAGCAGTTGATGCTGGTCGCTGATTAAAGTGTCTAGTTGCACTTCTTCCTGTTTTGCGGGGTACGTGGCATGGACTTGGTAACATCATTTTCGTTGATAAACCTCTAGATGAGCATCGTCGTTGTTCCCAAATTTGACTTTATCAAGTTTTTGGAGAGTGTCCAGCGACACCGAGCTACGCATCTATTGTACGGTTCCCTCCTTCCTTAGCTCCCTTGCCTAAGCAAAAGTATTTCGATACAGGGTTGTTCCTCCTATGGTCATATTGTTTTGCAAGGTTTGATGATTTTTTGTCTATTTTCCCAATCATAGCTCGTCGCTCAACCCACGTTTCAGCACCCTGCGACAAAAAAGTATGACCTTAGTCATGTTCGCCTGTTGTTCTCCGGTGCTGCTCCGCTTTCTGCCGCATTGAACGAGGCTATCACAAGAATTATGCCACAGGCGCATGTTGGACAGGGCTATGGTTTGTTCTCTGGATCATAACCTCTCGCTCGAGGCTAAACTCTCCTCTAGGTATGACAGAGACCTCAACGTCCGTTTCCATGGCTCCTTTGTCGCAGAAGGTCGGCACTTTTGGCAGCGCTGGCCAACTGATACCAGGGGTGCGAGCGCGCGTCGTCAAAGTAGACGGGACGCTGGCAAAGGCCGGAGAACCTGGGGAACTTGTAATTAAGACCCCTTCATTGGCCCTGCGCTATCTGAATGATGAAAAGGCGTAAGTGACCGGCTTTCTTCGTCACATTTCGTTATACTTACGGCGTTTGATGTCGCCGTAGTACCGCTGAGACCTTTGTCGGCGATGGGTACACTTTTTGGACTTATAGATGAAGGGGCGTGCTAAAGTCGCTCTGCAGATGGATACGGACAGGAGACGAAGTCATCATAGACAAGAATAATGACATGTTCATCGTTGATAGACTCAAGGTAACTCTCTCGTGCTTGGCCTTCTGTAAAGTCACGCTACACAGGTACTTTTAGGAGTTTTTGAAGGTTCGCGGCTTTCAAGTCGCTCCTGCTGAGCTCGAGGGCCATCTCCTAGAGCACCCCGACATCACAGATACCTGTGTGGTCGGCCTGTCTGACGAGTATAGTGGAGAGGTTCCGCTGGCTTTCGTGGTTCTCTCTGCAAGCGCGGCTAAGAGGGCATCACAAAGTGAGGCAGAAACGGCAAAGATTAAGGACTCCATTCTGAAGGTACGCTGGTCTCACAAGATATAAAGCCATGCTTGAGGTCTCATTCTTCGTGAATCTAGCACGTTGCCGATAAAAAGGCTCCTTATAAGAGGTTGGCTGGCGGAGTGGAGTTTATCGATGCCATTCCAAAGAACCCGAGTGGAAAGTTGCTAAGACGAGTCCTTCGTGAAAAGGCTAGTATGAGGCAGAAACAGCGCTGTGCCAAAGCACGGTTGTAAATACATTTTTTGTTTCGTCCTTTGTGACGTAGCACTCCAATTGGTTAAATCATTTGCTGACATAATGTACGACTACGCGTAAACTGCTCTGTTTCTTGTCAATTGCGCTCATGGTGAGGCGAATCGCTTCTCAGGTCCACAAGCAAGCCTCTCGCCTCACACGTTCAGGTTTTATCAAAAATCTGCCTGCGTGGTACCAAGCTGTTCTCGACCACCCACCGCTCCCACTTCCTCCCCGAGAACCACCGTCTCGGACGTCCTACGACACCAAACCTCCAAAACAAACTCTCGCAGCCGCACCAAAAAAGGCGCAGGGGCCTCATCGTCCGCTCCCGGTCAGCTACGTAGAAGACGAGATCCGACGCCAGTTCTTCCGGGACCATCCTTTCGAGTCCTTTCGACCGCGTACCATTACAGAAGCTGGAGCCATCGAGGAGGAACATCCCGTCCGAGGATTACAATGGACGCGCCTGTTTCAACGGAGCCGTAATCCCTCCTCCGAAGAGTGCGTTTTTATTATTATTATTATTACTCATTTCGTTTTTTCTGATAATTGATAACATACACACACACAACCTTCTGAAAACGTACAAATAACCCCCATCGACCAAACAACTGATCACAGTGCAGTACAATTCGCCTTGAACCTTCACGAAGCGCACGGTCTCACGCTCAGCGACGCATACGCGACGTCTATAGCTCAATTCCGCACTCTACGCGCTGTGCAACAGGTCTCGACGCGCTTTGCGGCTCTCGGTGCTACCGCTTTTGGTGCGCGCTTTGGGCCTTCCGAGACGACGCGCGGGCACGAGGCGGAGAATAGGATGCTTGAGGCGAACGAGCTTCGGACCGAGCGGTTGGACGATAGCGCGAGGCTGGATAGGCGGAGGTGGCGTATGGTCCCCCTGGGCAGCCGAGTAGTAGGAGACGATGCGGCGGCCAGTGGTCCAGGGGAGGGTGATGCTGCTGACAGGAACGCGTGGAGTCGCGGAGAGGAGTATGTGCGGCTATGGAAAGAGGGCGTGCGGCCGGATTATTCTCCCGCGTTGACGGAGCCAATCTCCCCACTGTCCAAGTTTGACCTGGCGGCTTCTGCTGATTTTATGGGCACTCGCAATCGAGGTCCGACTGTTCGTCCTTAGGTCGTAGTAGCTACCTCTGCTATTCCTTCCTTCGGCCCACTTTATGCGCATATAATCACGCCTTTACAACTTCTGCGGGTGTACATGACTATGATTTTTGCTAATTGAACCTAGTACATGTTAAGTGCTTGACTCGTCTACGATGAGTTTCGTGAAGTCGGATGGATGGTACGTGGTATGGCTGGATGCCAGACGTGAATACTTTGAGCGGGGGTGGTAAGTATGCGACGAGATAGATGCTGGCGAGGGAGAAGCCCAGGTCAGGGTAGTAAGGAATATGCTCATGCTTTGATTTTGGACTGGGCCGCTTGTGCTGCATTGACGCCCATCCACGTCTTCTCGACGAGACCAAGAAGCTTTTGCATGTCCGAACTCCAGTCGTTCATCACGTCTTCCGCACTGCGCTTGTTACGGAAGTTCACGATGCCCGCTGGTCGATCGATACGCGCCCACACCGTGCCCGCCACGACGAGTCTACAAAGTGTTTCCTCCGCTTGTTGGGGAGTTAGGTCAAGAAGGGCGGTTAAGCGTGCGAGGGTGATGCGGGTATAGTATTTTGCGATGACCCGGACATTCTATGTGTACACACGATAAGAACAACAAAGTCGGTACTAGAATCCGGCAACGTACATGTTCTATTACCCGGGTATGCAGATCTTCCCAGTGTTTGTCATTCGCAAAGACTTCTGTTTCGCGCAAAAACGGCCCAAAAACATCGACAATGCCAGGCCACCGCATGAGTTCATTGGTGGTGAAGGATTTGATCAAGTTACTAGAAACCAGTGAGCTAGTATATGACGATGCTTCGTAGAGGACGTACTATTGCACTTCCACCTTCTCGAGAGCTGGGTCAGCAAATAACCGATGCATCATATCGGACTGTTCGTTGTCGTGAGGAGAAAGAGCAACGTAATAAACGATGTGTTCGAGAGCCTGGGAGAGACATCAGAACCAAAGTGTAGAATAAGGGAAATCGAAACGCACCGTCTTCCCCTTGCCGTTAGTATCTTCCTTGATCGACGGTGTCTCCCACACTTTGTGGTAGTATTTTGCGACATCTAGATATGCATGGTGACGTAGACCATATTGAACCATCATATCATAAAATTGTAATTTGATGACCTGTGCCGCAAGATCTTAGAATGTTGTCGCTGCATCGTTTAGACGTGTCATACCTCGTTTTCTGGTTCTTTGAGGAACTGTTCATTGACCTTCCGGCTCTGCACTCGAAACTTGACCCATTCCGGCTCGCCGGCGCCGAGCGAACCCTTCTCGCCCTTTCCGGTCGTTGCATCATCCTCGTCCTTCAGTCGTGCCACCTCTAGAAGCAAGCGCATTTGTTCAAGAATGAACTTGGTCTTCTCGACGCGTTCCATTGAAGAGTACGTTTCGACCTGGAGGTCTGAGAGCAATTCGGAGGCCGTGATGAGGGAATCACGAGGTGGTGGTGACTTGGAAGTCGGGTTTTTGTATAACGCCTCATGATGGTGGGCAAGGGAGAGCGTCACACGAGCTCGTGGTGTTTCCAAGAACAGCTGAATGGGATGTATTTTGTAAGAATCTCCTTTCAAGCGGGATAGGATGGCGCGGCGCACCTTGCCCTCCGTTACTGTCCGCAGAGTCTCGACCAACTCGAGCCACCTTTCGACGCCGTCTCGTTGTTTAATCTCGTCCAACCATGACATGGCCAGCTCCACCATGGCTTGGATAGCATCTTTGAGCTGACCGTGTTTCTTACTCAAGGCGTTTATGCTCGAGTTGAGTTGTGCATACTCTCGCGCGTCGTATTCGAGCTCAAGGATAGTTTTGACGAGTCGCGTTGTCGACTTCAAGTCGGAGCCCTGAAGATATGATAAATCAGACGAGAGGGTTGATGAAGAAGGAAAGACTGGGACGGACATTTCTTGCTTGCTTTTCAAGAACGAATAGCTTGTCTAGTGCGTCTTGGAGTTTCCCAGCCTGGACCGAGCGATATCAACCAAGACGAGAAGAGAAGCGGAAGGCAAAGGGCCAACCTTTGCAAGTGCGGTAGCCTGGGGTATAACTTGGTCTACTTGTGGTGTATAATCCTTCTGTTGGAGCTTTCCGGTGGCCTCCGACATGGTGTAAGAAGATGATAAAGTGACGGGGCGGTCATCACACTGACGCGTCCCTCTCTGGTTAGGGTTTCCTTTCTTGGCCGCGATCTCTACTGCTGCTCGACTTAACCACGTCTCGGATCGTCGTGTGCTCGGCGGTTTCATCGTCGCTTCAGACACCTCTACAATCGCAGGAGTTTCAAATGCATGAGATTCAGGAGTGTGATGTTCATAATTAAGATCGTTGCCTGCCAGTGCCGTGATAGTGTCCGACCGCTCCAGGGCCTAAGTGCAAAAAAAAAAAGAAAAAAAGAACACATACACGAGCAAAAAAAATCATGAGCGAAACGAAAGCCATACAAAAAAAGCATAAAATCATATACAGACAGGAACGATGTCGGTGTTCACTCTCGCGCCTGAATCCTGTGCAGGCGACACCTTTTCCGACCCGGCGGTCGTCTTCTCTTCCGATTCCACTACCACTTCCGGAATGTGGACTACGTTGACTTGAGCTTGGGTCACGTAGAAAGGCGTCAACTCCCAAACGTCTTTCATGCGTGCAGTGACGAAATTAGGGCCAAACAACATCGTTTTCCACGCGAGCGAAATGGCGCTCCCGACGATGGAAGGCACGTAGAATTGCGGGACGTATTGAGTCGCTTTCGGTCGTTCTTCTTCACCTTCCCCGATGTACATCGTCTCCCCGACGTCCGGAACCGAAGGAACCGCGTCCACGGACTCGGAGACCATCTCTACGACCGCTTCGATCTCCCGCGAAACCATAACGGGCGATACCATGACTGCCACCTCGACCGCCTCCGGAGTAGCGTCTATCTCCTGATCGACGATAGCAGGCGTGGCATCGATAGCGATGGATCTGGCCGGCGGCCACGCAGAAACTCCCTTCTCCGTGGTTCGCGGTACGGCCTGCGTCGCTGCGGAAGTCATCTTGGGTGCTGCTTGCACGACACGATCGCGCATGGCCGGCTTGGCTTCGACGCCCCTATCTACCATGAGTCGAGGCTCGGGTAGCTCCGCACGTCCAGCGACCCAGCGTTCGGTGAGACGGACGTCTTGGAGGTAGGGAAGCAACTCCGCAACACGCTGCCAGCCGAGCGCGTGCGTCTCGATATACCCGGGCCGATTCTTCTCGTGGAACCATCGCAGCGTATCGGCGTGTGGGGCGAGGTGCGACAATGCCAACGCGGCGGTGAGCGGTTCGCGCACCCACGAGTGGCCGAGGTGGACTTTGAGCAGCGTGCGCGAGGACACGGCGCGGTGCAGGTACATCTGCGGGTCGGCCGCGTCTCCGTCTACGACGACCGCCAGAGTCTCGAGGTTGCGGCAGCGTGCCGTGAGTGACGCCAGGCCGTCCAGTGTGAGGTTGGGTGGCCCGTTGTTGATGGGGAAGCGCGCGGTAGGACAGAGGCGGACGATCTCCAGGTTGGGGCAAGCGTTGGCGAGCTGAGCCATGTCGGAGTTCTGGATGATGACGGATTCGGGGAGGTCGATGTCCAGTCGGGTAAGTTGCGGAAGGGAGGTGAGCGACTCGAGCGAGAGCCGGTGGGCAACGACCTCCGCTCTGGACGTCGAGCGCACGAGGTCGTTGAAGCGCGAAGCGCCGTTGGCCGATATCTTCAGCGACTGGAGGCTGTGTCCGAAGGACTGCGAAAGGAGGATGCACAAGTTGCGCCAGTCTGCTTTGTCGAATGGGTCCTCGATGACAAGCTCGAGCTGTGTCAACGGGCTGGCGATGCGACGGAGGAACGAAACGATGGTGGAGACCTCGCCGGTGAGCTGCAGCACCCTGAGCGTCACAAAAGCGCCGATGATAGGGGAAGGCTCCTCGACGGGGCGTTGTTTCGACTTCTTGGTCGACTTTTTGATCTCCGTAAAGTCAATGTCCTCGCCGGAGAACACGCCGCTGTCACGCGACTGGTCCGAGTTGGGAGAGCAGCGACCGGAATCCGAGGACCCAACGCGCCTGAAGAAGTCGTCGACCGCTTTACCCGGACGACCTGAGAGATCCAGCTGCAAAGCGCGCAGCCGCTCGAGAGAGGACACCCAGCGACCAAGGCCGGATGAGAGAGCGCCGGGCGCAATCAAGGTAAGTTTATCGAGCTCCGTCTGCGGTGCAAGAAGTCGCGGGAGGTCGTCTGGGAGCGGTACGAGAGACGTCAGGGTGAACGTGGTAAGTTTTGTGCGCCGAGAGATATCCGCGAGCACGGTTCCCAGCTGCGGGATGCGCGGGGTGAGTTCAAGCGAGAGGTTTTGTAATTCGGGGTTGAGGAACAGGTGGATATGGTCGAGTCCAGTTGGGGTCTCGACGCGCCAGATGAGCGTGGTGAGGTTGGGAAGGATGTAGGTACGCGGGCGATGTTCGTCGATGATTGGAAAGACGGAAGGAGAGACGCTCTTGGAGCTTTCGTCGTAGGCAAGGCGTCGGACGCGGTCACCATACTGAAGAACCTTATCCCAGTGTTCTGGGGCTGGCGACTCGGCCTGTGCCCTAGCGTAAGGATGACCAGAGGGTCCAGCAAAAATAATCAGCTTACTAGGCCCAACCCAGGGCGCTTGGCCCGCTTAAACAGGTGGCTTGGGAATAGGGAAATAATGGGAACGAGATTATCCAGCTCTTTCCATAGTAGACCCAACCCTGGTTCGACCAGTGCCTTTGACACTCTAGTGAGTCTCGACAGCGTCTTCTTGCCATTGGGGCTGTCCAGGATATATTCCATTAATTTAGTAGTGACCTCGAGGTTACGAATGAGGCCAGGAGCCTTAGGCGGCTCCTGCTTCTGTTGTTGTTGTTGTTGTTGTTGTTTTTGTTGTTTGGGGCCACGACGGGGAGCCATGATACAGATGTCAAGTAAAGTGGCGGGGGCAACTCGTGAATACTCGTATGGTAAGGTGTGTGTAGGAAGGGAGAGCAGATATGGGGATGTCGCAGCTGGCAGTAGGTGATAATAACGGTGTACAGGAGGGGCACGTTGAGAAGGGCAGGGGTACAGGACGCACGGCATGCGGCCATCTACGGATGATGGATGCGCCAACAAGCCACTGGCAAGCACTCGCTAACCGTGGAATTAAGACGTCAGTCAGTTCGCGTTCTGGCCGCAGAGCACATGTCGAATTCGTGGCGAGCGCGAGGCACAACGCGCGGATATAGCGTTATTACACACAGCAGCAGCCCAAGGTGACTTGCGACAGGGTCATGGTTTTCATGTTGTGCCGAGCGAGGCGTGCGAGACGTGCTCTATGCACGTGTCTCACGTGGCCGCGTGCATATTCCACAACTGCCTGCAATACCGACTGCTTGTAATACCCGCACATACGCCGGTATGAATGATATATCAAAAGCCATGGAGTTGAGCGAGTGACATACAAGGCACCCGCGCTCGATGTTATAGTTCACCCGTCTCCCATGGGACGGGTTCGCCTTCCCAATCATCCTCGGCCTCTGGGTCGCTTGCTTCTCCTATCTCACCCACGTCCCAAATGTCTCCGCCCCTCTGTGCGTCATAATTGCTCGTGCGTTCTCCGTACAAAACACCGCGTGCCATGCTGATATCGCGTGTGGTATGCGCCTTGGACGGGGAAATCGCAAGCAGGCGGTGGAGATCGTCTGGGAGGTTGACCTCAAAGTCACCCAGGGTGTCTTCGGTCACGAGTTCTGGACTCGACGGTCGGTCGCGAGCATTGAAGTCAAGAATGGAATCCAAGTCATCAGTCGATGTATCTCTGGTGTGGCTTGTCTTGCGGTTTTGCCAACCCCATTCACGGACCTTTACGTGAAGGTCTGTTCCACCTTGATCTTCATCACCCGAATCCTCCGAGAACTTTTCCCGTTTATGAATTGGCTTTTTTGTTTTTCCCTTTCCTGTACGTGCATAGGAAGAGCTGCAGCCGGCCAGAGGTGGGGAAGGCGGTAAAAGGGCAGGGCGGTGATTAGGGTCGAGGGCACCAGGGGCGTCGGACTCTGTGTCAGCCAGCGAGCGTTTGGCACCTGTGATACCCTGTGGACCCTCCTCCATATAGGCAGTAGGTGTAGCGAGCGTTGTTTTCGAGGAGCCAGTTTCTGATTGTCCCGCTCCGCCGAAACGATCACTCTTACCAAAACGGTTGGAATACAAACGCTTCGCTGTCCTAGACTTGGACGATGTGCTTTCTTTGTTGGAACTTCCTTCTGGAGCCTTCGTTTTGTAGGTCTGATGATCATCAGAAGGTGTATCAGAGCCCGAAGGCTTGGACATGCTCCCTTCACGTTGTGATTTCGAAAAAAAGAGTCCATGTCCGGTATTGTCAGGGCCAATTTGTGATCGAACGCGACTTGCCTGTGTAGTAACGTCGCCAGCTCCCCCCTCAAATAGGAGCTTGAACGCGCCGCCCTTTGGAGGGGGCTTCATAGGGGAATCAGCTACGAAGGAAGAATCGGCCTGCTCTGCGGCCGCCCGATCATCAATATCGCTATCTTCCGCTGTGAGGGTGCTGAGCTTTGGAGCGCTGTCTAGAACACGCTGGCGTTTCTGCTTTACAGGTGAGGGGGAGACAGGTTCACCACGTAATCGTTTCCGGGCTCTGAGAACGGTGTTATTTGGCAGAGAATGATGGGGTGGACACGTAATATCGGTGAGAGTCTGAATTGGATAAAAGGGATCGGGTGACGGGGTGTTGGGTGAAGAGAGTACAGGCTTCGGTTTGGGCGGCGTCGCGAAGGGGTTAGCAGGACCAGAGAAGGAAAGGGGCGCAGCAATCTTCTGTCCACTCTTCACAGGAGAGAAGGGATTTGACAGAGAAGCGGTTTCTGTTTTGACTGGGCGTGATTTAGGAATGATGGATACGGTCATCTCTGGCTTTGGGGTGCCGGAGCGTGGCGGAGTGGTAGGAGGAACAATTGCATTTTCAGGGAGCGATCTGGAGGCGTTTCCAAGCTTGGAAAGCTTTTTGTATAGCTTATACTTATCAGCTACACTAGGAATTAAGTGATGAGCCACAGATGCGTTTGAGTGATCAGGAGAACGTTCGACTCGTACCGAACCCGGCGTTCTTAATATCATCGACGGAGGGAGCACGATCGTGTCTTGACTTGAAATCCCTCTCGAAAGATTTTAATTCAGAGCGTAGAGAAGCTATATCGATGTTCATGAGGTGTATGCAGTAAGTTGGTTGAAGAAGAGAAACGGACACGTGATGGGACTGAATTAAAACGGACCGTTCGGGTAGATGGATGCCCGTTTCGGATACCCGTGCCCGTGCCCGTGCCCGCCACACCCGCCAGGCCCTCACCGTCCTGACCGTCGTCGTCGTGGGCCTCATTTGTGGTTCTGTGAATGCTGATTCGGAGTATTTCTACAAGTATAAGTTACTAGATGAGGTGAGCTCTCAAACTGTTACTCTACACGTCTTATTATTTATTCTTCCTCTTCTTCTCACAGCCTTGTCCTTTTCTTGTCTCCCCTGCCATAAAAACCCTACTTAATGAAACTCTCCGCGGGATTCTTTTTAACACATTTCTTCCGTCTTCTCTCCTAACCACCATCACTTCCAATGGCCACCGGTGCTATATATCCCCCGCCCGTTACTTTCCCGACCTCGCAGTATTCTACTGCTTACCCTCAGGATGACCACCGTCCCGACTATCCCTTTTATCCCTCCTCGCAACCACCCCCGCAGTATACACAACGCCAGCAAATCTATCAGGCTTGGACCCCTCCATCACACTACTCTGTGGACTCTTACCAAAATACTCCATATGTTCAGGCTCCCAGCCTACCGCCCATCATCACATCCCCCCCTCTCTTACGGCACTCATCGGGGATGACCCCGCTTTTGCTCCTGATCCCAACGCCAATCCTGATCATTGGTTTCGCGGAATGGATATGCTATCAACCGCCCCTTTCCCACACTCGTATTCTTCCCCGGAACTTCCTCAGGGCTTTGTACCTCAGTCCGGCCCTGTTCCGTATCCACCACATCGTGCACGCTCTTATCACGAAGTCACGGCGATACCGTCACCTGTACCCCAACCTCTCTACTTCGTAAACTCTTCCCCCGCTTCATCATCATCTTCCGATGACTCGCCCGTGTCCAATTCACCTGCCTCGCGGCCTCCGCATTCATCGCCCCGTGGTTTGGACTATCCACGTCAATATTCAGATCCCCTCTTTACGCTATATCCCAGCTACAGAGGCTTCAGAGAAAATTCCAGATCAAGTCCAGTTCCGTCCCAGCAATGCCAAACATCGTCCTAAACGCCGCTCAACTCATGCTGCACCACTTACGAATGTCCAAACCGAGATATCAGGTCCCGTCGCTGTCATACCAACTGTTCAGCAACCGACTCCACACGACGACAGGACTTCTCAGATGGTTATGTCATCGATGACAGTTCCGCCTCCACCCGGCCCTTCAGAACGCCCAAAAGAAGGTCGACGCAGGACATCGAGCCGACCTACTCCCCCTGACCTCGACTCGATAGACGAACTCGACGAGACCAATCCTCTTGGTTTTAATCTTCACCACAGGGGGCCTTACGAAGCTATAGCTGCCGTTCTTAACGAAACTAATCCAATCGACTCTCCTCTCTTACGGGCAAAGGGGATACAACAACAGGTTTCTGCCAAAGCCGCTATTCCTCCGTCGCAACGCATTCAGGTATGCCGTCCACTATTTAAGCAGTCGTGTCTTCATATCCTATCAGGGTGTGCCACATGCCAATTCCATGTCTCTGAACTTGCGACCAGGCCAAATCCTCCAGCACTCTATCTATCAACCGAGACCCCCGACTCACTTTCCCCTGAGCTGTCACTTGCTACAAATCATCAGGATCGTCATATGCCTCCCCCACGCGTGCCTGCTGAGCTTCCAACTGTAGATTATGGCACTTCGACGCCACTGCGTCGCAATCAGACCCTTCCTGTCGCGAGTTCGGCTCGTGGGACATTTGAGCAACTCATCATATACCTCCTTCTGTGAGACCCGAAGTCCATGGCCATCAGCAACGTTCATACCCGGGCTCAAGCATTCACCATGTCGAGTCTCAAGTGGTAACACCTCCCGAGGTCCCTCCCACCCCAGGCCTTGATGACCGTCTCTCGCGTACACTGTATCTTACCAACCCCGATGAAAGGTCCCACAATCCTGGCCATCGTTTGCATGCTCCTCCGTTACCACCAGCATCCGAGAATATTTCCTCGTCACGTAGAGCACGGTCAGAGCAGTTCAGCCAGAATCATCTCGTCGGCGAGAACACGACCCAACCTCAAGTCGTAGCTCCAAACACTACCACGCAGACAGAGGTCCACCGTCGAAGGTCTCCACGCAACTCCCTTCCTGTCGCATCGACGGAGCCTCGACGTTACGACCCACCGTCTCAAACTTTGGCCTCCATGAATGTACAGCGCGCTGGGGTTGCGGCATCTACCTCATCATCTCGTTCATCATCAAGCCTTACGCCGCGC